>JARYHS010015327.1:0-28471 GCA_031002005.1 Vandiemenella viatica
GGGATATCATTGGACGACAACTCCAGCATCATCCACAGCCAGCACTGACCGTCCCAGTATTGACAGCACAAGTACAACAAGCATGGAACTCCATACCACAAAGTGACATTCGAAACCTGTATGACACAATGCATTCACGTTTGCAGGCTTGCATTCAAAATTCTGGAGGTTACACCGGCTATTAATTTAACAGTATTTCACATTTGAAATGCATTTTCTTGAGCTTAAATTAACCTGTGATCTTGAAAATTTAATCAATTAAACATGTTAACTTGACAAATGCATTGTCCAAATTTCATTACTCTACAATAATTTTTTCTTGGTGTTGGGATTTTTTTTTCCGTCTGTGTATAACCACAATATTAAATCCTATCAGCTAGAAGAGCTATAATATTTTTGATTTTTGAGGCTTCTCCTAGTTTCTATATGATTTAGCTTACTGGAGTAGGGTATTGAGTTCAGGAAGGAGTGAACAGAAGTGAGAAACTTATTGAATCGGTGAAGGGAGTAGTTGGATGCATATCTCTCTCTCTATCTCTCTCAGTGTGTGTGTGTCACATAAGGAAAGAGAGATGTTCTATTCCTTACCAAAGATGATTACAGGACTGGATAGAAACAGGACGGAAAAAGTAGAAGATATGAAACTAAATGGGATGACTGAGAAAGTTGGTTGAGAAGTACTTTCAAATATGAAAAACGTTATGGAAGAGTATCACCATTCGAGAATGTCAAATCTTTCCTCACAGTAATGTGCTCAAATATAGAAAGAATAGTTATGAGTTAGAAAGTACAGTTATTTTCATATAAAAAAAATTGTCTAATAATGAAGTATTTCTCATTGTTTCATTCAAATTATAGGTTTTAGAGGATATATTTCAGAAACTTATATAGCTCAGAAACATTTGTTATTATAAGGTAAATATTGTTTTATAGGTCCAATTTGAGCAGAGGCAGTTGGTGAGTTTAAAATATTGTTTAACCTGTGATCATAATTTGACAGTGAACTAGCAGCAAGCATTTATACCAATACTGAGATGAGTTAATACACTGAGAATGATGATAAAGTGTATTAAACTTATTTAATTGTAGCTGCCTTTGTATTAGCTGTAGGCTGTCTCAAAATAATAAATTAATAAAAATAGCATTGTTAACTATAAATATTGCAGTCTTAATATTGTTGATGTTAACTGAATAAGGAAAATGTTTTGTAAATTATAACTAATTTTCTAGATTAATTATATATTTTTATTCATTTAAATCATGGGTCAGATTATATACAAGATAAATATCTAATATCATCATGTTAGAAAGACATTGCGTTTTTGGTATCAAACAATAGACACTCAGTTTAAAAGGTGCTAATTGACTTATTAACAGACATAAAAGTTAACACAGGTTTTATTGAATATGATAAAATATTAAGGAAAATCTTACATCCAAGTGGTCTTCACGAAAAATATTTAAAATTTTGTGCACAAATCAGCTCTCCCATTGTGCTAATTTTAGACACTTTTATACCTATTTTCATTGTTTAAGTATAAATATACAATTTGTTTTGTGTTTTAATTGATGTTGGTAGAGATCTCGGGGCTCTAAAGAGTAATGAGATAAATTGATTGTGGTGAAAGTTCTTGCAAGCGTTCTTGATGGTTTAGCATTGAACATTTTGCTAGGCAGTTTAAGCTATTTTAACCAGTTGTGTGTGGTCAATATGAAAGTCTTTTTACTAACGAAAGAAGCGAACCGCCACTCTGTTTATTGCGACAGGTAGCAGGAACTGAGATGTGATGTCTCCAAAGATAAAATGACAGCTGCAACTCTTTTGGCACCAATATTCAATTCAATATATACAAATAAATTTTTTTGCATTTATCAAGACATAATATTTTTGTTTGTTATAGTATAAACGCAGCTATAGTGCTGACTAGTTTCCCAAAATTAATCAAGTAAAAGTGACAGGCTGTTACCAGTTGTATGCTGTCTGTATAACTCAAAGTAAATTTTCTACTCTTTACAGGAATCTAAAATAAAATATTCTTTCCTTAATATTCTTGTTTTACAATTTCTAGTTAGAGGTATCAAAAGTGTATGGCAGCTACTGTGGAAAGGCATCGCTGCCTTAGCAGAACCATATAACAGCAACTGCCGCTCCAACCAGTGCCACATACCAAGATGTGGGAAATGAAACAGGGAACAAGACTTATGTCAAGAACTAGGGGAGATAATCAGGCAATAAGAATAGGATATCAACACTAATACAATACTACAAATAACAGGAAAAATTATTACTATTGCCTACCTAGTAAAGAATGTAACAAAGGTTACTCTTATATAATGTATTGAGAGGAAGCTGGGAAGGTTGCTGTGGATTTCACACGGGGGAGGTTTATAAATATAAGTATTAGGGTGGACTTAAACCACTTGTAAAGGAGGAAATAAACTATAAATTGACAGAAATGGGTGAACTAATACTTTATAAGTATTTTGAATACAACTTATATTGAGTTATATTATATGGTAATTAAGTTATAAGAGATGCAAAAAAACAATGTATAGGAAGTTTAAGAGCTCATTATATTGTATTGAAAATTTGCTAGGGTTATGGTTTTTAAGTAATTAAACTATAAATAAGTTTCTTAAGCAGTAACTGTCATTTGGGAAACATAATTCGGCTATCAGTGAAGGTTTCACTGCCAGCGTTTTTTTTTTTCAGATAATCAACACAATCTTTTGAAATTTATTGCTTTGGGTTAATTAGAACTGTCCTGCTGCATTTTGATGGCCCTTCATTGGTTTCTAGCATGGTGTTCCAGCAACTTTTTCACCTTTTTGGATGTCTGCCTCACATTTTTGGCCATATTAGATGCAGACAAGTCTGCATCAGCTATCCTCAGCTTATAACAATATTGCAGCCCCATGATCATATTTTCCCAAGGATTAATTCCCAGCTTTTTCAAAACCCAACACTTCCAGATATTACCAGAATTGAATGTAATAACAGCATTGTGAACCACAATTTTCATTGTTTGCAATTCCGAAAAATACAGTGTTAGGAAGGTGGTTCGAAATTATGCTGTTGAAACTTTCACTTGGATTCTAAGTCTGGCCATGCAGATTTTTCTTAGAAGGTCAGGAAGAGCTAACTCTAAAAATAAGTTTAATTGCTGTAAAAACAGTCGCAGGAAGAGAATGACGGAGAGAATAAGACTCTCTAGTCGTCAGAATCCTATTCTATTTGTACCAAGAATTTTCTCCCAGTGGACACAATCCATGATATTGCTTATCATCAGTATAGGTCTTATGGAAGAATATGGCTGAAACATCTTCCTTCATTCCCTCCAGATTTTCTTTATTTCTTCTAATTGCCAGTCCACAGTATACCTTCAAGTGTTCTATTTCACTTTTAGCTAACCGAACCTGTCCGGTCAACAATTTTCCATCTTCTAAATTTTGCCTCTCATGTCAACAATTAATTTTCTCAGCCTTGTTCCCAAACATTTATGAACAAGACCCAGACATTCTATTTTGTTATTAATGGCATCTCCAAATGGATTATAGTTCACCACATTGTAACATGCCTTACTGTCACGATCTCCCAAATATTTGGTGGGCCGTACACCTTTTGTTTCTTTGGAATGATGAAAAGTGTGCGTGGCACCGCAACGCAAGTGATAGGAAAATGCTATATAAATGTCCAAATTTTTATCAGTGAAATCCTTTCTTAAATACTTAAAGAATAACTTAATCTATCGAAATATGATGAAAACCCAAAATAGATTTTTTTTCCCACCTGAACCACACATATGGGAGAACTTGGGTTTGAATCCCCATCCAGGCTATCCTGATTTGGGTGTTCGATGGTTTCCCCAATCCGTAGAGGTGAATTCTGGGAGGCTTCCTTCAAAAGGCCATTGCCACAATCCTTCCCATCCCTTGTCCCCAATCCCATCCCACCTATAGTGAACTTGACATCAATGATGCGTAAAGCCATAACAAAAAAACAAAAAAATCACACAAATTACATTAATCACACACTCATTTATAAGCCCTCACCAGCCCTCAAGAACCCTACAATCTCATAGCCACACACAAAAACCAAACTTAAATGAACGTACACACTTTTACAATTTATTTGTGCGCCGCTTAAAAATTCTATCCCTCTTATTTGGTACAATCTGACATCAATTTCAGAAACAGTAACGCAATACTGGCTTGCCACTATTGCATTACTTTTTCCTGGAATGAAGTGTGTACATGCACTGTATACAGTCAACATTTCATATGCTTCCAAATACCAAGACATAGAAATATGAATACTCTACTGACATAATCACTCACACAGGCATCCATAATGTCTCACTGTCCGACAGCCATCCAAACATCACCATACAGACATTCTAATAAATTCACACATACAAACTAAACTGCATATTTCTCCAGTGCAATGAGGCGAGTAAACACACTCCAAGAGATGACAAGGTACAGTTACTACATTATTTGTATCAGAATTGTTACCCAAACTGTTTTTCACATTTTCTGCAATACATAGAGTGATGTGGTAGTATGTATTTGGATAATGGATAAAATATTGCTTATTTATCTTGACCTATCAATGGGTTATAGGAAGGTGTGTGTCTGTGTTATGGTATGTAATTATTGTGTATCAGATAGATAAACTTCAATTGAGCACTCATATTTTATACTGAACCATTTTAAAGTTTCATTTGAGTATATGAATGGTCACTTTGTTCTATATAACAAATACATGTTGCATATTGCGAGAAAAATACACAAAAATGTTCAGTTGCGATATTATTTCTAGCATACTGAAATCGTTCAATTATTGTTACTATCAGTAGGGGAGTGTGAATCAGATTGTAAGTTAAGCAATGTATATTAGGATTCAATATATATTCTGGTATAGGGTTGGTGGGGGTAAGTGTACGCAAATTTTGCATTAGGGTTTGTGGACAGAATCTGAAGGAAGCCAGAGATATGAAAATTTTACTGTAGGTAAAGCATGCTCTTGGTAACAATATGCATTTCTCAAAGTGATTTTATGTTTTTAGTTTATCAATAAATTTAGAGTTTTCAAGGAAATGTGAGTGTGTACACTTGCCCTATTGAGTGGGGCAAGTGTACGTGTTTGAGTACACTTGCCCCTGTGAGAGGAAAAGTATGAAAAATATGTCTAATTTTGTAAAATTGATGCTGTAATATATTTTTGACAGATATCATCTTTTATTACATAACAAGCAATCAAATTACACCATTTATAACCAAATATGAAATAACACACCAGGAAAAATTGAAACTTTGGTAGCAAAACTTGAACAAATGATCCAGATCATCTTACATCATCATCAGTCTAATAAGGCACTGTAGCTGCTCAGGTCATCCTGAAATCCAACTGCATCTTTGAATCTAATAGAGCTAGATTGCACAGCTTGTGATAGTTTCTTCACAATGTCATCCTTTTGCAAAAATGCTTGTTCTGCTTAAATGTTTGTGGAATCCTCTTATAAAAGAATCCTTCAAAACCAGCATTATTAACTTCTGTAATTTTGACCACATAAATTCTCTATGAAGAAGCCCTCCCAAACACTTTATAAATAACAAAATCACCTTTTTGTATTGGTCTTGTGTATGTGGATAGGTCCCTTTCATCAATCTCAGACTCTGAAGAAAATTCCCAGTTGCTTGAGTCTTCACTATTATGAAGGGAAATTGTATCAGACTCACTGGAAGAACTAACAGAAAAAACTAGTCTTCTTTTCCCTGCAGTTTTAGATTTTTGCTTTTTAGCCTTGGACCTTTCATCTGTTTTTTGTTTCTTTTCATTAGCTGCATCATCCTTCTTATGAACTAGATGCTGTAACTTTTCTTTATGTGGAGTTGATGTCAGATGGGTTGATTTCAAACTTTTCCTTGATCGTTTCCTTGCTTTTTGGATCCGAGGAATTGGAATTATATCAGATGGTGATGTGTGACAAGGCCTACCAGCAGAAAATGATGGTCCGGGTTGAGGACTCTCTGGTAGGTCTGGTGTTGGCTGTGAGGAAGAAGCAGGTGGTTCCAATACATTGTTAGACAGTGCAGACTGGTTTATCTGAGCTTCCGATGGCATTTCCTCGATGGTACCTTCATCAAATTGAATCAACATCATGTCCTCACTCTCTAGGTCTCCTTCGCCCTCAAACTGTTGGTCAGTTACTTCTGCTGGCATGAAATGTTCATCGGTGAAAATGTGTCTGTTCAGTGGGAAGATGCCAGTAGACTTGAATCCTGTAACAGCTACTTCAGCATTGGCTGTTCTGGAGAAAGCAGTATTGAAAAGCCCAGCGAGATGAAAAACTGTGATGGATTCCCCAGGATGAGATGTTACCCAATCATCAGCAACAGCAGCAAATCTTGTTTTAAGAGGCTTGAAAAAAAACTTTATCGAGTGGCTGTGCCTTGTGGCTACTGTGAGGTGGAAGGGTAAGAAGGTGAATATGATTGCCTTTGGCAAAGTTTATTGCTTCAAGACTAATGTGAGAGACATGATTATCCAGGATGAGAAGAACTGGTTGTTGTTCAGATGGTTTTGTAAATTTTTGAAAGTGGGAAAGCCATTTGATAAAAGTGGGAACATTTATGTATCCATTATCAGTAAGATCGAGATCACAGCCTGGTGGTCCATCCTTGATAAGAAGGCGGTTCATTCTCTTGCGTCCAAAAATAAAAAAAGGTGGGATGTGGTTGCCTGATGCACTCATACAACAGATAACAGTGATGGATTTCCCTTGTTCAGCAGTCACCACTTTTGCAACATCTTTCTTCCCAACAGGAGCTACTGATAGGGGCAACTTATGTGGAACAGTCTGGATGCCAGTTTCATGCATGTTAAATATGTAATCTGGTGTGAATTTGTATTTTTGGTACAATTTTTCCAAACTATCAAAGAAATGATTTATTTGCATTCTGTTAAAACCCATAGTCCTTACTATACTTGTGTTGCGAGGCACTCTCAAAGAAAGTTTCTGTCTCTTCATAAAATCCCTTGTCATATCCCTGCCGGCCATCTTCTTTTCTTGTGGAAAGGGGTGTTTGATTTGGTTCAACTCTGCATAATTGAACAACAAATGGCGAAGAGATTTCAAAGTTAGCCCATAAAAACGACGATCCAATTCTTTGCAGTGTTCCATAATTTCTCTTTCCTGCTCAGGGGTGAAAACTTTCGTAAACCTCCCCAATGTTTGAGAACCTTTACCCATTTTAAGCCGTTTTCGCAAAGTCGATTCATGAAAACCAACTGTTCTTGCTGCTTTTCTAATAGAATAATTTTTGCTCAGTAGCTGTCGTACAGTTTGTAGAATTTCATCCGTCAGGGGTTTCTTTTCGGTTTTCCATATGTAATTCCTATTGGGAAAAAAGAAAATGGTAAAAACATTAGGGAGATAACTCTACTTGCAATTTAAGGCAAATACGAGTAAAGCAATTTCGTTACAAGCCATGAAGGGCCTTGGAGTAGTGGAGAGTAAAGAATGGCAGTATTTTTCTGCTCGCCAAGGGGCAAGTGTACGCACTTACTTGAATGCGTACAGTTGCCCCTTGAGAGCAGCGTACACTTGCCCCATTTTACGATTTCCTAGATGTTTAATTTCTACAAAGTTACGAGTATTCACAATGGGGTATTCACACATGCTACTAAACAATAACTTCTTAGGGTCTTAACATTAGATTAACACAGAGCAAGAAATTTAATAAACACACAGAAAATCGGGAAAGAAGTTACCCAAAAACTACAGTAAAAATGTTGGAAACAGAACTTACCTCATCTTGCCAAGAACACTTGCTGAATGGCGCTCAGAGTCCGTGCTTCCCCGTTTGGCATTGTTGTCGAGCTCATGATGCTACATAGCTGCCAACCTAGCTGTGTGGAGCCGAAATTTTACACTGCGTACATACACTTACCCCAGTGCCTACACTTACCCCCACAACCCTACTATTATCAGAGAAATGTGGTAATACATATTTGAGAAAAGAAATCACTTAATTTAAGAATTATCAGAGTTTATCATTATCTTATTGTTATGTAACCCCATATGCCGTTCCCCACGCCTGTAACTGTTGTTATTGTGAACAGGGAAATATATTAGTAAGTTGGATCAAACAGGAATTAATATTTTTTCTTTCTGTTAATCTTACAACAAATGTATCTTTGTATAAAATATTTAGGTTTTCACATATCTGATACATAGCATTGTGTTCGATATACATACTATCAGAAATTACTGTGAAGATAGTTTGTATATATTTACGGTAATAAACTGAGAGGTTTTCGAGTTTTATAATTCTTAAAGTACCATGCTTCTGCATGTACACATATCTACAAAACTTTGTGTTATAGAGCAAAGCAAGTAAACTTTTGTTTCTTTTTTTAGGGCAGCTGTTAAACTTGAACAAACACTGTTACCTCAGTATGATGACCAAGAGGGGTTTAGTGTGTTGGAAACAACTAACAGCATCAATAAATCTTTTCAAGAAAATTTCAGTAACACATCAGTCATCAGGCCGACACTGTTCACGTGTGCTGAATGTCTGTGTAGTTACATTACGCGAGAATTGCTGATAAGACATGTTTTCTGCCATGAATCACGCATAAATATTCCACAGTGCATTTGTCGAATATGCGGTATGGTTTTCCTTAATCTGTCAACATTGAATGAACATACAGCTCATCATAACTCTGAAATTACTTTGAAGCAGCTATCATTATTTCAACTTGTATGTGCTTTTTGCACACAGAAATTTGTGACTTGGAGTTCTTTAACAAAACATGTGTTTGAACATATCACAGCAGTTTCCAGCCCCTTATATGTCTGTATGAATTGCGCAGAAGTATTTAAAGATTACACTGGGCTCCATATCCATCAGGACTCTAGTGGAGTGACAAAAATTCCTTCCACGTGTGTGCCTACAAGGTAAGAATCAGACTCCCTATTATAATTCAAGTTGATGCTTATTCATTTAGATATTGAGTTTTTTTGCTTAGACCTTCTTTGATTGATATCAGTATGTATAAAAAAAGCCAGAGTCTATCATATATGTTTTAAGTTTAATCCCTGAATTGGAAGCTGCCAGCTCATTTTTGTTAATGTAGTCACACAGGGACCAACATCAAAAAGATATAGAAAGGCTCCTCTTGTGGTACAAAGATTAACTACTATCTTCTTTGCAAATTACAAACTTCTTCTCTGAAGTATCAGAATAATTTAGAAAATGGCCCACCATATATTGTGTTTGAAATTGAGGAATGTATTTCCACTAAAATTATTTGTTTTTTTTGTTTATGATAAATGGATGTCAAAGGTAGTGATTTTTTAAATAATTGAAATGAGATTTTAAATTATCTTGTTTTAGCAACACATAGTAATGATGTAGGTCAATACATTGTTTGTAATCATAGAAAATTAATTAAACGACATGAGTCATTTAGGAATATAATAAGATTAATGTTTCTGTTCCATTTCTCCAAATCTCATAATTTCATGAAAATGGGGCTTTCCCTCCCTGTCATTTATTGAAAGGGATGATAAAATACACCAATCTTGTGCAAAACTTGAGGGAAGTGAGTTTGTGGTAACAAAGAATATACAAATACCTAAAGTAAGTATTTAATGTTATTCCCATATTTACAAAAAGTGATAACATGTACACAAGTTTTCATTAGTGTATAAGCTCTCACTAGTTCCTTCAGTTAACGCAGCCCGTCTTGACAGCTAAAATCGAAGTGGTTGGGTGAATAAAATAGTTCGAGGGAGCGTGCTATATATATAAGAAATTAAGTAATGGGTTTAGAAAATTTGAGTATAATCTAAGGTTGAGGCCAATTGCCAGTTATGGATCTCATGTGCAGTTGTTTTGGAAAGCAGTCTGTGAAACAGTTGAATCAGTTAATAAAGTTGTTTGTATGGGCATGTTTGGTTGGCAAATAGATGGTTTAGACTTTAGAAGTAAATTGTTTATGACCATATGTTTTCATGTACAACTCTACTGTTTTACATAAGACTAACATATGAGCGGACAGTGCAGGCAGATGAGCTGGTATACAAGGTAGGACATAAGAGTGCCCATATCTGTTCTTTTTCTCTAATGTTACATGTGACTATAGAATGTGACGATTGTGGTTGGGATAATGTTCCCCGGGCCTGCCCCCGTACAAGAATCTTCAAATTGTCACCTGGGCAGAGGTAGAGCCAAAAAGAGATCATCCATCAAGGGCCCTATCTGATGAATTTGCCACGGGCCCCAATTGGTTACATCACTGCTAAGAAGACTTACCCGGGGCACAAGAATCCACGCATCAGCCCTGTCTGAAGTAAACATGTTAAAGTAGTGTTCAAGAAACTAATTCGCTAATCTATTGTATGTTGTTTACAAGAGAGGTAGTATCTGTAGTGACCTGGAAGGATTCTGCAAGTAGTAGTGTGTAGAACATCAGTAGATGCTCTTAGGAAGTAGGAAGTTTCTCTTCAAATATAGGAAAGTTTGGATGAAACTTTGTAGATGCTGGTCCGAGATGAGTTATGTACTTCATGTTAGACCTAATGGCGACATCTACGTTGTGCCGAGGACAGCCTGCCTTATTTATCGTGGCACCAGATATGGTGGAGATCTCGGGTCACTTAAGAGTAATGAGGTAAATGGATTGTGATGAAAGATCTTGCAAGTGATCTTGAAGGTTTAGCATTGAACACGTTGCTAGGCAGTTTAACCTATTTTAGTCAGTTGTGTGTGGTCAATATATGTGCAGAGAGCTGTCACATGGCTTCATCCTTGTAATCACTTCTGTCTATAACCACAATATTAACTCCTATCAGCTAGAAGAGCTACTAATATTTTTGATTTTTGAGGCTTCTACTAGTTTCTATATGAATTTAGCTTACTGGAGTAGGTTATTGAGTTCAGGAAGGAGTGAACAGAAGTGAGAAACTTATTGAATCGGTGAAGGGAGTAGTTAGATGCATATCTCTCTCTCTACTCTATCTCTCGTCAGTGTGTGTGTGTCACATAAGGAAAGAGAGATGTTCTATTCCTTACCAAAGATGATTACAGGACTTGATAGAAACAGGATGGAAAAAAGTAGAAGATATGCAACTAAATGGGAAGGCTGAGAATGTTGGTTCAGAAGTACTTTCAAATATGAAAACGTTATGGAAGATTATCACCATTCGAGAATGTCAAATCTTTCCTCACAGTAATGTGCTCAAATATAGAAAGAATAGTTATGAGTTGGAAAGTACAGTTATTTTCATATAAAAAAGATTGTCTAATAATGAAGTATTTCTCAGTGTTTCATTCAAATTATAGGTTTTAGAGGATATATTTCAGAAACTTATATAGCTTAGAAACATTTGTTATTATAAGGTAAATATTGTTTTATAGGTCCAATATTGAGCAGAGGCAGTTGGTGAGTTTAAAATATTGTTTAACCTGTGATCATAATTTGACAGTGAACTAGCAGCAAGCATTTATACCAATACTAGATGAGTTAATACACTGAGAATGAATGATAAAGTGTATTAAACTTATTTAATTGTAGCTGCCTTTGTATTAGCTGTAGGCTGTCTCAAAATAATAAATTAATAAAAATAGCATTGTTAACTATAAACTATTGCAGTCTTAATATTGTTGATGTTATCGGAATAAGGAAAATGTTTTGTAAATTAATAACTAATTTTCTAGATTAATTATATATTTGTAATTCATTTAAATCATGTGTCAGATTATATACAGAGATAAATATCTAATATCAATCATGTTAGAAAGACATTGCGTTTTTGGTATCACACAATAGACACTCAGTTTAAAAGGTGCTAATTGACTTATTAACAGACATAAAAGTTAACACAGGTTTTATTGAATATGATAAAATATTAAGGAAAATCTTACATCCGAAGTGGTCTTCACGAAAAATATTTAAAATTTTGTGCACAAATCAGCTCTCCCATTGTGCTAATTTTAGACACTTTTTATACCTATTTTCATTGTTTAAGTATAAATATACAATTTGTTTTGTGTTTTAATTGATGTTGGTGGAGATCTCGGGGCTCTAAAGAGTAATGAGATAAATTGATTGTGGTGAAAGTTCTTGCAAGCGTTCTTGATGGTTTAGCATTGAACATTTTGCTAGGCAGTTTAAGCTATTTTAACCAGTTGTGTGTGATCAATATGAAAGTCTTTTTACTAACGAAAGAAGCGAACCGCCACTCTGTTTATTGCGACAGGTAGCAGGAACTGAAATGTGATGTCTCCAAATATAAAATGACATGCTGCAACTCTTTTGGCACCAATATTCAATTCAATATATACAAATAATTTTTTTGCATATTTATCAAGACATAATATTTTTGTTTGTTATAGTATAAACGCAGCTATAGTGCTGACTAGTTTCCCAAAATTAATCAAGTAAAAGTGACAGGCTGTTACCAGTTGTATGCTGTATAACTCAAAGTAATATTTTCTACTCTTTACAGGAATCTAAAGTAAAATATTCTTTCCTTAATATTCTTGTTTTATAATTTCTAGTTAGAGGTATCAAAAGTGTATGGCAGCTACTGTGGAAAGGCATCGCTGCCTTAGCAGAACCATATAACAGCAACTGCCGCTCCAACCAGTGCCACATACCAAGATGTGGGAAATGAAACAGGGAACAAGACTTATGTCAAGAACTAGGGGAGATAATCAGGCAATAATAATAGGATATCAACACTAATACAATACTACAAATAACAGGAAAAATTATTACTATTGCCTACCTAGTAAAGAATGTAACAAGGTTACTCTTATATAATGTATTGAGAGGAAGCTAGGGAAGGTTGCTGTGGATTTCACACGGGGGAGGTTTATAAATATAAGTATTAGGGTGGACTTAAACCACTTGTAAAGGAGGAAATAAACTATAACTTGACAGAAATGGGTGAACTAATACTTTATAAGTATTTTGAATACAACTTATATTGAGTACTATTTATATGGTAATTAAGTTATAAGAGATGCAAAAAAACAATGTATAGGAAGTTTAAGAGCTCATTATATTGTATTGAAAATTGCTAGGGTTATGGTTTTTAAGTAATTAAACTATAAATAAGTTTCTTAAGCAGTAACTGTCATTTGGGAAACATAATTCGGCTATCAGTGAAGGTTTCACTGCCAGCGTTTTTTTTTTTTCAGATAATCAACACAATCTTTTGAAATTTATTGCTTTGGGTTAATTAGAACTGTCCTTGCTGCATTTGATGGCCCTTCATTGGTTTCTAAGCAGGTGTTCCAGCAACTTTTTCACCTTTTTGGATGTCTGCCTCACATTTTTGCCATATTAGATGCAGACAAGTCTGCATCAGCTATCCTCAGCTTATAACAATATTGCAGCCCCATGATCATATTTTCCCAAGGATTAATTCCCAGCTTTTTTCAAAACCCAACACTTCCAGATATTACCAGAATTGAATGTAATAACAGCATTGTGAACCACAATTTTCATTGTTTGCAATTCCGAAAAATACAGTGTTAGGAAGGTGGTTCGAAATTATGCTGTTGAAACTTTCACTTGGATTCTAAGTCTGGCCATGCAGATTTTTCTTAGAAGGTCAGGAAGAGCTAACTCTAAAAATAAGTTTAATTGCTGTAAAAACAGTCGCAGGAAGAGAATGACGGAGAGAATAAGACTCTCTAGTCGTCAGAATCCTATTCTATTTGTACCAAGAATTTTCTCCCAGTGGACACAATCCATGATATTGCTTATCATCAGTATAGGTCTTATGGAAGAATATGGCTGAAACATCTTCCTTCATTCCCTCCAGATTTTCTTTATTTCTTCTAATTGCCAGTCCACAGTATACCTTCAAGTGTTCTATTTCACTTTTAGCTAACCGAACCTGTCCGGTCAACAATTTTCCATCTTCTAAATTTTGCCTCTCATGTCAACAATTAATTTTCTCTAGCCTTGTTCCCAAACATTTCATGAACAAGACCCAGACATTCTAATTTTGTTATTAATGGCATCTCCAAATGGATTATAGTTCATCACATTGTAACATGCCTTACTGTCACGATCTCCCAATATTTGGTGGGCCGTACACCTTTGTTCTTGGAATGATGAAAAGTGTGCGTGGCACCGCAACGCAAGTGATAGGAAAATGCTATATAAATGTCCAAATTTTTTATCAGTGAAATCCTTTCTTAAATACTTAAAGAATAACTTAATCTATCGAAATATGATGAAAACCCAAAATAGATTTTTTTTCCCACCTGAACCACACATATGGGAGAACTTGGGTTTTGAATCCCCATCCAGGCTATCCTGATTTGGGTGTTCGATGGTTTCCCAATCCGTAGAGGTGAATTCTGGAGGCTTCCTTCAAAAGGCCATTGCCACAATCCTTCCCATCCCTTGTCCCCAATCCCATCCCACCTATAGTGAACTTGACATCAATGATGCGTAAAGCCATAACAAAAAAACAAAAAATCACACAAATTACATTAATCACACACTCATTTACTAACCCTCACCAGCCCTCAAGAACCCTACAATCTCATAGCCCAACACAAAAAACCAAACTTAAATGAACATACACACTTTACAATTTATTTGTGCGCCGCCTTAAAAATTCTATCCCTCTTATTTGGTACAATCTGACATCAATTTCAGAAACAGTAACGCAATACTGGCTTGCCACTATTGCATTACTTTTTCCTGGAATGAAGTGTGTACATGCACTGTATACAGTCAACATTTCATATGCTTCCAAATACCAAGACATAGAAATATGAATACTCTACTGACATAATCACTCACACAGGCATTCCATAATGTCTCACTGTCCGACAGCCATCCAAACATCACCCATACAGACATTCTAATAATTCACACATACAAACTTAAACTGCATATTTCTCCAGTGCAATGAGGCGAGTAAACACACTCCAAGAGATGGACAAGGTACAGTTACTACATTATTTGTATCAGAATTGTTACCCAAACTGTTTTTCACATTTTCTGCAATACATAGAGTGATGTGGTAGTATGTATTTGATAATGGATAAAATATTGCTTATTTATCTTGACCTATCAATGGGTTATAGGAAGGTGTGTGTCTGTGTTATGGTATGTAATTATTGTGTATCAGATAGATAAACTTCAATTGAGCACTCATATTTATACTGAACCATTTTAAAGTTTCATTGAGTATATGAATGGTCACTTTGTTCTATATAACAAATACATGTTGCATATTGCGAGAAAAATACACAAAATGTTCAGTTGCGATATTATTTCTAGCATACTGAAATCGTTCAATTATTGTTACTATCAGTAGGTGAGTGTGAATCAGATTGTAAGTTAAGCAATGTATATTAGGATTCAATATATATTCTGGTATAGGGTTGGTGGGGGTAAGTGTACGCAAATTTTGCATTAGGGTTTGTGGACAGAATCTGAAGGAAGCCAGAGATATGAAAATTTTACTGTAGGTAAAGCATGCTCTTGGTAACAATATGCATTTCTCAAAGTGATTTTATGTTTTTAGTTTATCAATAAATTTAGAGTTTTCAAGGAAATGTGAGTGTGTACACTTGCCTATTGAGTGGGCAAGTGTACGTGTTTTGAGTACACTTGCCCCTGTGAGAGGAAAAGTATGAAAAATATGTCTAATTTTGTAAAATTGATGCTGTAATATATTTTTGACAGATATCATCTTTTATTACATAACAAGCAATCAAAATTACACCATTTATAACCAATATGAAATAACACACCAGGAAAAATTGAAACTTTGGTAGCAAAACTTGAACAATGATACAGATCATCTTACATCATCATCAGTCTAATAAGGCACTGTAGCTGCTCAGGTCATCCTGAAATCAACTGCATCTTTGAATCTAATAGAGCTAGATTGCACAGCTTGTGATAGTTTCTCACAATGTCATCCTTTTGCAAAAATGCTTGTTCTGCTGTCTCAGTAAATTTAAATGTTTGTGGAATCCTCTTATAAAAGAATCCTTCAAAACCAGCATTATTAACTTCTGTAATTTTGACCACATAAATTCTCTATGAAGAAGCCCTTCCCAAACACTTTATAAATAACAAAATCACCTTTTTGTATTGGTCTTGTGTATGTGGATAGGTCCCTTTCATCAATCTCAGACTCTGAAGAAAATTCCCAGTTGCTTGAGTCTTCACTATTATGAAGGGAAATTGTATCAGACTCACTTGGAAGAACTAACAGAAAAAACTAAGTCTTCTTTTCCCTGCAGTTTTAGATTTTTGCTTTTTAGCCTTGGACCTTTCATCTGTTTTTTGTTTCTTTTCATTAGCTGCATCATCCTTCTTATGAACTAGATGCTGTAACTTTTCTTTATGTGGAGTTGATGTCAGATGGGTTGATTTCAAACTTTTCCTTGATCGTTTCCTTGCTTTTTGGAATCCGAGGAATTGGAATTATATCAGATGGTGATGTGTGACAAGGCCTACCAGCAGAAAATGATGGTCCGGGTTGAGGACTCTCTGGTAGGTCTGGTGTTGGCTGTGAGGAAGAAGCAGGTGGTTCCAATACATTGTTAGACAGTGCAGACTGGTTATCTGAGCTTCCGATGGCATTTCCTCGATGGTACCTTCATCAAATTGAATCAACATCATGTCCTCACTCTCTATAGGTCTCCTTCGCCCTGAAACTGTTGGTCAGTTACTTCTGCTGGCATGAAATGTTCATCGGTGAAAATGTGTCTGTTCAGTGGGAAGATGCCAGTAGACTTGAATCCTGTAACAGCTACTTCAGCATTGGCTGTTCTAGAGAAAGCAGTATTGAAAAGCCCAGCGAGATGAAAAACTGTGATGGATTCCCCAGGATGAGATGTTACCCAATCATCAGCAACAGCAGCAAATCTTGTTTTAAGAGGCTTGAAAAAAACTTTATCGAGTGGCTGTGCCTTGTGGCTACTGTGAGGTGGAAGGGTAAGAAGGTGAATATGATTGCCTTTGGCAAAGTTTATTGCTTCAAGACTAATGTGAGAGACATGATTATCCAGGATGAGAAGAACTGGTTGTTGTTCAGATGGTTTTGTAAATTTTTGAAAGTGGGAAAGCCATTGATAAAAGTGGGAACATTTATGTATCCACTATCAGTAAGAGCGAGATCACAGCCTGGTGGTCCATCCTTGATAAGAAGGCGGTTCATTCTCTTGCGTCCAAAAATAAAAAAAGGTGGGATGTGGTTGCCTGATGCACTCATACAACAGATAACAGTGATGGATTTCCCTTGTTCAGCAGTCACCACTTTTGCAACATCTTTCTTCCCAACAGGAGCTACTGATAGGGGCAACTTATGTGGAACAGTCTGGATGCCAGTTTCATCCATGTTAAATATGCAATCTGGTGTGAATTTGTATTTTTGGTACAATTTTTCCAAATTATCAAAGAAATGATTTATTTGGATTCTGTTAAAACCCATAGTCCTTGCTATACTTGTGTTGCGAGGCACTCTCAAAGAAAGTTTCTGTCTCTTCATAAAATCCCTTGTCATATCCCTGCCGGCCATCTTCTTTTCTTGTGGAAAGGGGTGTTTTTGATTTGGTTCAACTCTGCATAATTGAACAACAAATGGCGAAGAGATTTCAAAGTTAGCCCATAAAAACGACGATCCAATTCTTTGCAGTGTTCCATAATTTCTCTTTTCCTGCTCAGGGGTGAAAACTTTCGTAAACCTCCCCAATGTTTGAGAACCTTTACCCATTTTAAGCCGTTTTCGCAAAGTCGATTCATGAAAACCAACTGTTCTTGCTGCTTTTCTAATAGAATAATTTTTGCTCAGTAGCTGTCGTACAGTTTGTAGAATTTCATCCGTCAGGGGTTTCTTTTCGGTTTTCCATATGTAATTCCTATTGGGAAAAAAAAGAAAATGGTAAAAACATTAGGGAGATAACTCTACTTGCAATTTAAGGCAAATACGAGTAAAGCAATTTCGTTACAAGCCATGAAGGGGCCTTGGAGTAGTGGAGAGTAAAGAATGGCAGTATTTTTCTGCTCGCGAAGGGGCAAGTGTACGCACTTACTTGAATGCGTACAGTTGCCCCTTGAGAGCAGCGTACACTTGCCCCATTTTACGATTTCCTAGATGTTTAATTTCTACAAGTTACGAGTATTCACAATGGGGTATTCACACATGCTACTAAACAATAACTTCTTAGGGTCTTAACATTAGATTAACACAGAGCAAGAAATTTAATAAACACACAGAAAATCGGGAAAGAAGTTACCCAAAAAACTACAGTAAAAATGTTGGAAACAGAACTTACCTCATCTTGCCAAGAACACTTGCTGAATGGCGCTCAGAGTCCGTGCTTCCCCGTTTGGCATTGTTGTCGAGCTCATGATGCTACATAGCTGCCAACCTAGCTGTGTCGAGCCGAAATTTTACACTGCGTACACTTACCCCAGTGCCTACACTTACCCCCACAACCCTACTATTATCAGAGAAATGTGGTAATACATATTTGAGAAAAGAATCACTTAATTTAAGAATTATCAGAGTTTATCATTATCTTATTGTTATGTAACCCCATATGCCGTTCCCCACGCCTGTAACTGTTGTTATTGTGAACAGGGAAATATATTAGTAAGTTGGATCAAACAGGAATTAATATTTTTTTTCTTTCTGTTAATCTTACAACAAATGTATCTTTGTATAAAATATTTAGGTTTTCACATATCTGATACATAGCATTGTGTTCGATATACATACTATCAGAAATTACTGTGAAGATAGTTTGTATATATTTACGGTAATAAACTGAGAGGTTTTCGAGTTTATAATTCTTAAAGTACCATGCTTCTGCATGTACACATATCTACAAAACTTTGTGTTATAGAGCAAAGCAAGTAAACTTTTGTTTCTTTTTTTAGGGCAGCTGTTAAACTTGAACAAACACTGTTACCTCAGTATGATGACCAAGAGGGGTTTTAGTGTGTTGGAAACAACTAACAGCATCAATAAATCTTTTCAAGAAAATTTCAGTAACACATCAGTCATCAGGCAGACACTGTTCACGTGTGCTGAATGTCTGTGTAGTTACATTACGCGAGAATTGCTGATAAGACATGTTTTCTGCCATGAATCACGCATAAATATTCCACAGTGCATTTGTCGAATATGCGGTATGGTTTTCCTTAATCTGTCAACATTGAATGAACATACAGCTCATCATAACTCTGAAATTACTTTGAAGCAGCTATCATTATTTCAACTTGTATGTGCTTTTTGCACACAGAAATTTGTGACTTGGAGTTCTTTAACAAAACATGTGTTTGAACATATCACAGCAGTTTCCAGCCCCTTATATGTCTGTATGAATTGCGCAGAAGTATTTAAAGATTACACTGGGCTCCATATCCATCAGGACTCTAGTGGAGTGACAAAATTCCTTCCACGTGTGTGCCTACAAGGTAAGAATCAGACTCCCTATTATAATTCAAGTTGATGCTTATTCATTTAGATATTGAGTTTTTTTGCTTAGACCTTCTTTGATTGATATCAGTATGTATAAAAAAAATGTTTTAAGTTTAATCCCTGAATTGGAAGCTGCCAGCTCATTTTTTGTTAATGTAGTCACACAGGGACCAACATCAAAAAGATATAGAAAGGCTCCTCTTGTGGTACAAAGATTAACTACTATCTTCTTTGCAAATTACAAACTTCTTCTCTGAAGTATCAGAATAATTTAGAAAATGGCTCCACCATATATTGTGTTTGAAATTGAGGAATGTATTTCCACTAAAATTATTTGTTTTTTTGTTTATGATAAATGGATGTCAAAGGTAGTGATTTTTTAAATAATTGAAATGAGATTTTAAATTATCTTGTTTTAGCAACACATAGTAATGATGTAGGTCAATACTTGTTTGTAATCATAGAAAATTAATTAAAGGACATGAGTCATTTAGGAATATAATAAGATTAATGTTTCTGTTCCATTTCTCCAAATCTCATAATTTCATGAAAATGGGGCTTTCCCTCCCTGTCATTTATTGAAAGGGATGATAAAATACACCAATCTTGTGCAAAACTTGAGGGAAGTGAGTTTGTGGTAACAAAGAATATACAAATACCTAAAGTAAGTATTTAATGTTATTCCCATATTTACAAAAAGTGATAACATGTACACAAGTTTTCATTAGTGTATAAGCTCTCACTAGTTCCTTCAGTTAACGCAGCCCGTCTTGACAGCTAAAATCGAAGTGGTTGGGTGAATAAAATAGTTCGAGGGAGCGTGCTATATATATAAGAAATTAAGTAATGGGTATAGAAATTTGAGTATAATCTAAGGTTGAGGCCAATTGCCAGTTATGGATCTCATGTGCAGTTGTTATGGAAAGCAGTCTGTGAAACAGTTGAATCAGTTAATAAAGTTGTTTGTATGGGCATGTTTGGTTGGCAAATAGATGGTTTAGACTTTAGAAGTAAATTGTTTATGACCATATGTTTTCATGTACAACTCTACTGTTTTACATAAGACTAACATATGAGCGGACAGTGCAGGCAGATGAGCTGGTATACAAGGTAGGACATAAGAGTGCCCATATCTGTTCTTTTTCTCTAATGTTACATGTGACTATAGAATGTGACGATTGTGGTTGGGATAATGTTCCCCGGGCCTGCCCCCGTACAAGAATCTTCAAATTGTCACCTGGGCAGAGGTAGAGCCAAAAGAGATCATCCATCAAGGGCCCTATCTGATGAATTTGCCACGGGCCCCAATTGGTTACATCACTGCTAAGAAGACTTACCCGGGGCACAAGAATCCACGCATCAGCCCTGTCTGAAGTAAACATGTTAAAGTAGTGTTCAAGAAACTAATTCGCTAATCTATTGTATGTTGTTTACAAGAGAGGTAGTATCTGTAGTGACCTGGAAGGATTCTGCAAGTAGTAGTGTGTAGAACATCAGTAGATGCTCTTAGGAAGTAGGAAGTTTCTCTTCAAATATAGGAAAGTTTGGATGAAACTTTGTAGATGCTGGTCCGAGATGAGTTATGTACTTCATGTTAGACCTAATGGCGACATCTACGTTGTGCCGAGGACAGCCTGCCTTATTTATCGTGGCACCAGATATGTGTGAGATCTCGGGTCACTTAAGAGTAATGCGGTAAATGGATTGTGATGAAAGATCTGCAAGTGATCTTGAAGGTTTAGCATTGAACACGTTGCTAGGCAGTTTAACCTATTTTAGTCAGTTGTGTGTGGTCAATATGTGCAGAGAGCTGTCACATGGCTTCATCCTTGTAATCACTTCTGTCTATAACCACAATATTAACTCCTATCAGCTAGAAGAGCTACAATATTTTGATTTTGAGGCTTCTACTAGTTTCTATATGAATTAGCTTACTGGAGTAGGTTATTGAGTTCAGGAAGAAGTGAACAGAAGTGAGAAACTTATTGAATCGGTGAAGGGAGTAGTTAGATGCATATCTCTCTCTCTCTATCTCTCTCAGTGTGTGTGTGTCACATAAGGAAAGAGAGATGTTCTATTCCTTACCAAAGATGATTACAGGACTGGATAGAAACAGGATGGAAAAAGTAGACGATATGCAACTAATGGGAAGGTTGAGAATGTTGGTTCAGAAGTACTTTCAAATATGAAAAACGTTATGGAAGATTATCACCATTCGAGAATGTAAAATCTTTCCTCACAGTAATGTGCTCAAATATAGAAAGAATAGTTATGTGTTGGAAAGTACAGTTATTTTCATATAAAAAAGATTGTCTAATAATGAAGTATTTCTCAGTGTTTCATTCAAATTATTGGTTTTAGAGGATATATTTCAGAAACTTATATAGCTTAGAAACATTTGTTATTATAAGGTAAATATTGTTTTATAGGTCCAAAATGAGCAGAGGCAGTTGGTGAGTTTAAAATATTGTTTAACCTGTGATCATAATTTGACAGTGAACTAGCAGCAAGCATTTATACCAATACTTAGATGAGTTAATACAATGAGAATAATGATAAAGTGTATTAAACTTATTTAATTGTAGCTGCCTTTGTATTAGTTGTAGGCTGTCACAAAATAATAATTAATAAAAATAGCATTGTTAACTATAAACATTGCAGTCTTAATATTGTTGATGTTATCGGAATAAAGAACATGTTTTGTAAATAATCACTAATTTTCTGTATTAATTATATATTTGTATTCATTTAAATCATGTGTCAGATTATATACAAGATAAATATCTAATATCAACATGTTAGAAAGACATTGCGTTTTTGGAATCAAGCAATAGATACTCAGTTTAAAGGTGCTAACTGGACTTATTAACAGATATCAAAGTTAACACAGGTTTTATTGACTATGATAAAATAATAAAGGAAAATCTTACTTCGAAGTGGCGTTCACAAAAATATTAAAATTTTGTGGACAAATCAGCTGGCCCATTGTGCTAATTTTAGACACTTTTCTACATATTTTCATTGTTTAATTGTAAATATAGAATTTATTTTGTGTTTTAATTGATGTTGGTGGAGATCTCTGATCTCTAAAGAGTAATGAGGTAAATTGATTGTGATGAAAGATCTTGTAAGCGTTCTTGATGGTTTAGCATTGAACATTTTGCTAGGCAGTTTAAGCTATTTTAGTCAGTTGTGTGTGGTCAATATGAAACTCTTTTTATTAACGAAAGAAGCAAACCGCCACTCTGTTTACTGCGACAGTTAGCAGGAACTGAGATGTGATGTCCCCAAAGATAAAATGACAGCTGCAACTCATTTGGCACCAATATTCAATTCAATATATACAAATAAAAAAATTGGAAATTTTCACGAAATAATATTTTTGTTTGTTATGGTATAAACGCAGCTATAGAGCTGACTAGTTTCCCAAAATTAATCAAGGAAAAGTGACAAACTGTTACCAGTTGTATCCTATGTAATTCAAAGTAATATTTTCTATTGTTTATGTGAATCTAAAAGTAAAATATTCTTTCCTTAATATTCTTGTTTTACAATTTCTAGTTAGAGGTATCAAAAGTGTATGGCAGCTACTGTGGAAAGCCATCGCTGCCTTAGCAGAACCATATAACAGCAACTGCCACTCCAACCAGTGCCACATACCAAGACGTGGGAAATGAAACAGACTTATGTCAATAACTAGGGGAGATAATCAGGCAATAAGAATCGGATATCAACACTAATACAATACTAGAAACAACAAGAAAAATTATTACTATTGCCTACCTAGTAAAGAATGTAACAAAGGTTACTATTATATAATGTATTGAGGGGAAGCATGTCAAAGAAGAAATTAAAAGTGCGTAGCTGATAACGGTTCCTTCTGACTTACAAATTAGTCCCTACAACAAGACCCACAGGCATGATACCAACCATGGAGGAAGGAATAACATGGAGACGGACGCAAGAGACCTTTACCACGCATGGGAGTGAAGCAGGCCGGCGGAGGAGTGGGGGGGCATGGCCGGAGTGGTGGGGGCTTGACCGCTTCCCAACAAACACGGGGAATATGTACAAAACACCTCAAGGGGACTCTAGGATAAACGTGACGCCGCAAATCTGGTGATGGATTATTATGTAACTCGATGAGACAAATAAAAAATGAAGAATAAAAGTTTTTGATATCCTGCTTAGTTTTCGAGATATTCTGTCTCAAATGTGAAATGGTTTTGGTTGAAATTCAGAAGAAAAATTATTCAAAGTCAAATTTTATGATGAATTTTTATTTAAAAAGACGAGACAAATAAAAAATAAAGAGTAAGATTTTTCGATATTTCACCTAGTTCTCGAGATATACTGTCTCAAAAGTGAGGTGTCTTGAGTTGAAATGCAGAAGAAAAATTTCGCAAAAGTCAAATTTAATGATGGATTCTTATGTAACACGACGAAAAAACTCGATAATAAGGAATAAATGTTTTCGATATCTTGCTTAGTTTGGGGGATATACAACATCCAAATTGAGGGGTTTAGGTTTGGATGCAGGCTGGACCAAAAATTAATTCTGTCAAAGCCTCAATGATTGCATGGTTGACATGCAGAATGGATATTTCAGTTTTATTACTACCACTTGTGGTTAGTCTGAAATGTGTCCTAGACCAGAAAAAAAGTAAGAGGACCCACTCTAGGGATGAGCAACCCAGACATTTTGTAGGCTGGTAGCAGAAATAAAATGTTTATTCAGTCACCTTATTGACCTTAATGAACATTCTCTTGATTAAGATGTGTTGTCTAATTTCACAGCCCTACTTATTAGGACAATTGTAAAAAAAATATCTCTCAGTTAGATTTAGATATGGGGGGGGGGGGAGAATGTTGTACAAAAAAAGAGACTAAATTAGAAACACATTCCCCAAATTGATTTTGTTCAAAGGCCAATAACTTCTTTATTTATGAAGCCAATTTTTATTTCTGCATGAACCTGTTTCGACATAAATAGATGAGAAAGATTTCAAAATCGGTAAAAATAGGTATAGACGTATTTACAAACAGAAACAAGTCTTATATGAAGCTTTAAAAATAACCTAAGTCAATGGCCTGAAATAGCTATTTAAAAAATTAATAAAACTCACAGCTTCTCACATAACAGTTAATTTCATCATCCATTGTCAGTATAATCAGCAACGTGACGAAAGAAATCGTAATAGTAAATTCACTGAATCACGAAGTAAAACACGCCCCTTTAAATCTCATTTTAAACACTCGTTAAAAATAATGCTAGTCTATTATGTGCAAAATAGCAAGGTTTGCTGATTTTCTACACTACACCAAGAAAAATTTGCGAACAAAGTCATCCCATTGAGAGCTATGACTAAATATTTATAGACGTGCTGCAAAGTTTGCTGTGTCTACCGCTCACTTCAACAACGATAATTACAATTCAACTTACTTATGAAATGATATTCCAGGTTCATTCCTGTCTGGCCTATTTGTGCAACCGTACGCAACACAAGCTGGCATTTTTAAACACTTATACACAATACTAAATGAAATAATCACTGCCTCTACCACAATGTGAACACCTTAATTGTTGGGAAGCGCCATATGGTCGCTGCCGGTGCTGCCACCATGCGGGAGAGTTTAGTGCTTGCTTCACCGATTTAAGCTCACTTCTTCTTCATATAATTCCTTCCTCCATGATACCAACACGACGTTCTCTGCCAGTCTCAACACACTCTCTGATCTACTAATCATTGTCAGTCTCGCAAGTCACCGATGCACATAGCATTCGACACTTGGCATAGAATAAATTTAATCATTAAAAAAGTTAATTACTGAATGGGGCAAGTCTACTGTAGTGTTACAAGCAGGGAAGGTTGCTGTGGATTTCACAAGTAGGAAGTTTAGAAATATAACTATTATGGTAGGCTTAAACCACTTGTAAAGGAGGAAATAAACTATAAATTGACATAATTGGGTGAACTAATACTTTATAAGCATTTTGAATAAAAGTTATATTGAGTTATATTATATGGTAATTAAGCAATAAGAGATGCAAAAACACAATGTATAGAATGTTTTAGGAGCTTATTATATTGTATTAAAAATTGGTTATAGATAATGGTTTTTTAAGTAACTAAACCATAAATAGGCTAAGTTTCTTAAGCTTTAACTGTAATTTGGGAAATATAATTCTGCAATCAGTGAAGCTTTTTTCAGATAATCAACACAATTTAGCTAATCACAGCAACCTTAAAAATAAATTCACCAGTTCAAATTTTTAATGATTCAGTTCTCCAGTCAACCAATTCAGTAATGTAACTGAAAGATTACTGTACAGAAGTGCAGCTATAGTCGTATAGGTTGTTGTAATCTAATGATAGGCTACTTAATTTGATTTCAAACGTATCAAATACTGTGTCTACTTTGGTTGGCACTGTGTTGTCAAAAGTTGTTCTTGCAATATTTAATACTGAAAACAAATTACTCTTTAACAATGAAAAACCTCATTATTATATGTGACAATATCAATGTGATATTAAGAGGAATTTCTAATCCACAACCCATAAAAAATACTTTATCCTATTGCTAAGAGAGAGAAATAAAACTTTAAATGATTTTCTTTATACTATATGAAAATCAAATAAATTTAACTAAGAAATGTAATGGGAAATAGGTAATCGGTAACAGGATTTAATTTTTATTGAGAATCAGTTTGTAAAATTTTGCCTTAGATGTTACGAGTCGTAAGTTGTTCAGAGCTAGCTGCACGCAACCTCCGGATGTGAGCTCAGATAACATGGCGTGAGACGCCTACGAGTCAACAGTATGCACTTGCAACCTACTGTTGCTTTTTGGTAACAAAACTGTTGTACACACTGTATTCTCTCTGAAAACACGGCAGTAAGGATGTAGTCGTTTATAATAGGTAAGGTATGCGGTAGCCTCAGTTTTGTCTCCAACCAAGATGGTTCATCTCAAAATGTTTGGTTATTTGTTGTAGATATTTCTAAAGTGTTTTGTTTTGCCTTCAGGATAATTAATTTATCACAACTAGCTCGAAATTGTCTTTAGTGTAACTTTGCTAGGTTGAAGATGCATTCCGTTGTAATTGATAGTGCTTGTAGCCACCAACATTAAGGTTTAATTGTCATCGTTAATCAGTGATCGGTTGCATATTTTGTAATAGATTTTGGCCTACTCAACGGTTGTCTGGATGAGAAGCAACATGTAATTGAGTATAGGAAACATTCTTGAGGAGTTAAGTCAGTAAATCTGTATCAACCATTCGAGCAGTTAGATTCAAGTTATTAATGCAAAGACGTGTCATCTCCTCTTCAAGTTAAGTTGATGATTGGATTAAATGTAGTTAGGCTTTTGATATTAAATGGTTTGTAATATAATTCGCCTGTGTTTGTGTTTCATTTAACATTCCTAGACTAATGAACCTACGTACCAAATTCCGCCTTTTTTATTTGCAGGTTAAAATAGTTAGCTTAGTATTTCCTGTATCAGAAGTATGTTTAAAGAAGAAGTAGTTACTGAATATGCTTCACGAGGTAAGCAATATTAGTGTAAAGCTGTCTGAGTGGAGGTTTGAATGAAGCTTTAATACAGTTTGGTAATTTCTGCATAGTAAAATAATTACCTGGTGTCAGCCCTGATTTAAATCAATAGAAATAGTAAATTCAGCTAGCTATCACTCTGCCACCCTGTTACAAAGTAATCGTCAGTAGTTTGATGAAACTTGATCCAAGTAACAGTGGAAACACATACCCCTGTTACAGAAAATTAACTATAAAACTAGTAATAAAATTGGGCAAAAGTAAAGACTGATCATGCAGTCCCAGCTGTAACAACTGTTAAGTTAAAATTACTGCGTGTTACTTGTAATACTATAAAGAAATTCTAAAAAAAAAAAAAAAAAATGAATTAGAAATATTATTTTTACTAATTTTAGGAATTATTTAGTGGTACTTGTGTATACATCGTAACAATAGTGTCCAAGTTCTTACTATTTCTTTGTTTCCAGACGTCATCATGTCATTCCCATTCATGAGCAGCAGCAGCCTTACACTACTGAAATTTGTGGAAAATCTTCTGTTTTGTCTGATACTCATATTATGCAAGAACGAATCCATATGAGCAGGCAGCTTTATAATAATGATGTTGGTGAAATATCATTTCAGCAGTCTAGTAGGCTTATAGTTAGTGAAAGAAGCCATGCTGCTGATAAGCCTTACAGTTGGAATGTTCCCAGAAAATCATTTAATAGGACTAGGAAACTCATAACACATAAGCGTATCCATTCAGGGGAGCAGGGTTATGCTTGTGAATTGTGTGGAAAATCTTTTAAGCAGCGTGGCCACCTTAACACACACAAAAGAATACACACAGGGGAGCGGCCTTATGCTTGTACATTTTGTGGAAAAACGTTTAACGACTCCAGTAACCTCGCAACACATAAACGCATTCACACAGGTGAGCGTCCTTACAGCTGTCAGGAATGTGGAACATCATTTAAAAAATCTACCCACCTTGTATCACATATAAGAATCCATACAGGCGAGCGGCCCTACACTTGTGATTTTTGTGGGAAAAGGTTTAGGGATTGTCATAGTTTTATAACACACAAAAGAATTCATACAGGTGAGCGGCCATATCATTGCGAAGTTTGCGGAAAATCATTTATGGAATCTAGTAAGCTCGTATCACATAAAAAATTCACACAGGGGAGCGGCCATATGCTTGTGAGATTTGTGGAATGTCATTTAAGCAACTTGGACACCTTAATTCACATAAAAGTATCCATTCAGGTTAACAGCCGTGTACTTGTGATATTTGTCAAAAATTGCTTAAAAGTCAAATAACATTATGATTCAGAAAAGAATTCGTATACAATAATTAAAATTGATGACATATCGCACATAGTCCTTGTAACCACACACAGTATTATAGAATTCACACCTGTTATATTATTTAATAAAGCA
>JARYHS010015329.1:0-20957 GCA_031002005.1 Vandiemenella viatica
GTGGCAATAATAGCGGAGTTAGCGGTTAAGTTGAAATGCAGCCTGGACCAGAATGACCTCCTTACAGCATAAGATATGAGGAATTTGGTTATTATTAGCAAATAAGCTGCTAGTGACGACATGTATCGCGAATGTAAACTACTTTAGAATATTGTATATATAAATGAACTAGTCAAGGAACTTCTAAAATTTAATACAAATGAACAGTGTTATAGAATTGTATTCATATTTATAGAACTGACGGATCACTAATGATATAATAAATAGTAATAAAAATACTAGACGAAAAAAAAAACAAGTAATATTTTAAAGCAGAAAGATACTTACTTTGGAATTATCTGTGGTGTAAAGTTTCTATGCATTGGAGATATACTTCGCCGGCGTAATGCATATTCTTTAGGAATGGAAATTAACCCAATTTTCGGTCCCTTTGGATAACTTCCATTGCATCTAAGAATATAACATGTGTATACCATTCCTGCAGAATAACAATTCACTAATAACTATCGTAGACAGCAGTAAATTTCGAAAATACAACTGTTCGGATGAAGAACAGCTTACAAATGGCTACTCCTTAAACTGCCAGGCCTAACTAATGCGAGGCAAGAACGTTTTAATGTAGTCACTGGGCCTTCTATTAAGATGGTGATGATCTAACACGTAATTTTAAAATTCGTTCTCCGACAAAGATATGGAAAACATGCCCTACTTTCCACATCGTGTTGAATTAAAGATGGAATCGTTATCAACCAATTTATTTAAGTTACTACAATTTCAGCCCTGTGAATTATAATCCTAGTGCTAAGGAATTAACTTAAGCGAAGCAATTTGTAAACCAGATTTCTTTCTTCATTTTCGTATCTACATTTTAATCGCACCATCAATTTACCTTCCGCTGAAGTCAAACCAGTCGGCCTGTAAATTTTTCAAGCCTTTATGTCAGCCGCCTAGACTCAATTCGTGGTCACATAAACAAGTATCACATGAAAAATATGGGTATTAGTGAAATCATTCCAATACAAGCACCAACTTACGGTTTTTATTTTTTATTTCTGAATTTGTTACACTCGAATTATTAAATATACAGACGTCATTGTTTTATGGAGGGGAAGAGAAATTCTCAAGGTTTTGTTCTGTATCGCAATCCATTCAGTAAAAAAAAAATTCGCCACCAGGTGTGTTTACAAAAAGACGTCATAACGGTCACAATTGTGGTATGACATAGAGCCACATTCACGTGCGGTTTCTGGCCAACACAACAAGGCACGCATTACGCTGGCTTAGAAGGACACTCTGCAGGACAGGGGTATGCGATTTCAAGTATTACGCGAATTCTGCATTCAAGCTGGAAGAAAGACTAAACACAATAGCTGCCAGTTTGAAAAGGCAGATTTACGACCTTTCACTGCTCAGTATGGGGTCGGCCGCAGTTCTATGCCTTGACAGTGTTGACGGGTGAGATGTATATCGCGTGACCAATTGCAGATACGTGATAACCTCAAGACACGCCAAATTAGAGAATCTGTGTGTGCCCACTGCGGAAACTAGGAAAAACGAGTGAACACGAAAGAAATACGACAGTTTCCGAACAAAATCCTCCAACCCCGTCAAAGGAATGATGTTTTGAACCAGAGAGTGCTTGGAGGGGCGAATGTTTTGCCAATAGTATTTTAGGATATAGAATAGTTCTTTTTTTTTGTATAATCTTGATTCATGTCCGCCAATGAGGAGAGAGACAGGAACGTAATAGTGTTATATTGTCTTAGCTAGCCAGAAACCCGGAAAACCCGTGACGTCACAAGATGGCCGCCCCGTTAGTTGTTTGGCCGGCCAAGATGGCGGGGACCGGTAGTTCTTTGGCCGGCCAAGATGGCCGCCGTTAGTTCCTCGACCGCCCGCACAGATGGCGGCAGCAGTCGGGCTTGCGCATACGTTAGTTTCCCGATCCGCTGGTAGATGGCGCTGGACCGTTAGTTCTTTGGGTGACTGGTAGGTGGCGTGGCATGCATCATTTCGGTCTCCGACAAATATTTGTCACTGCTCTGGCCTGCTCTCCATTTGCCGTTGTGAAATGTTTCAACACACATACAGAAAGTTATCTATGTTTGCTTATCCATTAAGCGTGACGAAATATGTACTCTTCGCGTCGGCTGACGAGGAAATTTCTCTACCATATGCACCTTTACCGAGCACCTTAAATATTGTTAAAGTTCTATCTTCACGCGTTTTGAACGGACCCATTGGTGTAGGTAGAAAATGGACGATAATATAATCTATTAATCGGGGAAATCGAGTATGATGGTCTCCATTATGTGCCGGACCCTCTTCCTATTAGAAGTGCACGTGTTTGATGTGTTTCATAGCTAAAAGAAGATGGCGGACGAGGTATAAAGGGAATCCCCATCTAGGCATCCATGGTTTCCCCAAATCACTCCAGGTAAATGCCGGGATGCTACACCGAATTCATTCCCATTCCTTTCCCGTCTCTAAAGACCACGTTGTTAGAGAGACGTTAAAAAAAAATCGACTGCCGAGGTGCATAGTATCCCGTTTCTAGGGCGTCCAACACAGCGTTCGTATGATTGCAGAATTTTGCACAGAGTCTCAGGCTTGCAGCGAATTTCGTATGCATTTGTTCAGGTGTCCTGCTATCGATAAGGAATTCAGGTTGCGCCATATGCTCATTGCACTGCAAAACCGCCCCAGCGGGATACATAGAAATATTTCAGCATTCACTTCGGTTCAAGAAGAAATTATTACGAGATGAGAATAATTATTATATGTCAGTTTTCGTAGTACAAATCTAGGAAACATTTATGGTAGCCCAATCACTCATGTTTTCAAAACGAAAATCGAAAATTTTGTTTTCATTCTGGGTGACCAGAAAAACTGCTTGAGTCTTTGTATTTAATTAAAAAAATAGATCATGTGAAAGTGTAACTTTTACGTTTAAAACGTGATAATGAACCATGGAATGGAAATTCACGTCTATACAATTCAGTTCTGATATTCGAAATTGGCAGAGGGTGCTTTGCACAAAAAATAACTCTGTGTGAATATCAAGAGGAAATAAGCGTCAGTACGGTGGGATTCCAATATAATTAATCGTTGATGATAATTCGCGAATTTCTGTCACACCCCCATTATTTTAATATATTAAATTATTTGGATTTTCCATGGTTTCCACAAATCACTCCAGGTGAATGCCGGGATGCTTCCTTCAAAAGGACATGGCCGAATTCCTTCCCATTTCTTGCTCCCCATCCTTTCCCCATCTCAAAAGGCCACGTTGTTAGAGAGACGTTAAAAAGTTAAAAAATGAAATTATTGTGATAAAGTATAGCAATACCACACATACGCTATTCCTTTCAAAATTCGTAGCCTCAAAAACCCATCAATGGTGAAATCCTTTCATTGAAACCGAGAGATATTCACCGACGAAGGTAGGGAAAACCATAAAAAAATTCCGTTCATCGAAGCAGGCAGACATTAAAAATTAATTCACCGACGAAGAGACGGGAAACAAATTCACTTTTTCACATCATGATGGATTCATTATGAACAATATAATATAACTCACGAGTGTCACCTACAGTCCGTGTATTTTAAAGGATGTATTAAATTAGTGGTAATGAAACACAGACACTTTTTGAACTCAAAGAGGCATTGAATAGGTTTACTGATGTATGTAAGTATGACCTCGATGAAGCAAAGTTGTCGATTTGAAAACCAGTTTCTTTCGCTACAGACATTTCTGAAGAGAATACATGATGTCAAACCAATCAGCATGTAATTATTTCAAGCCTATTTCTCAACCATGTCTTTGGACAAGAGGCCACTTGAAAAAATTTGTGACAAAGCCTTTCCCACACCAAAGCTAGAAAAAATTAAAGTTTCCAGTTTGACCATGGCAAAGCTCATGGAATGCAGTGAGGGAAGATAGAATTCATATTAGCATCAGTACGACGCCTTATTTATCTAACTTATCTCTGCTGCCAGTGGTATAAAATATTTAATCACACTCGTAATTGTTGCCACCAAGTTCAATCCAGACCAATCTATGTATCAATTCTGTTATGCTTTTGTAAGCAATCACAAATCGAGTGACCTTAGCTGCACTTTGTCTAAAATACCAATAAATCCCTTGTGACACATCAATGATTGACACCTTTAACTGTATTTTACAGCACAGCACTTATGTTCCAGGAACGAAATACCGTCTGTTAATCTTACTCATTTCACCCCTGTCGAATCGAAGTACGCCAGTCCTATGTGATAAAAATCGAGTCACGCTAAGCACAGAACATGCCTGATACCATCGCCTGTGACCAAGGTGGAGATATAGAAAATTTACACACTTCCTTATAGAAGAAATCCAGTGCACTATTCCTAACCCCAAGATCCACCCCTAGCCTCATCACCAAGGGATTTATTGGTATTTTAGACAAAGTGCAGCTAAGGACACTCGATTTGTGATTGCTTACAAAAGCATAACAGAATTGATACATAGATTGGTCTGGATTGAACTTGGTGGCAACAATTACGAGTGTGATTAAATATTTTATACCACTGGCAGCAGAGATAAGTTAGATAAATAAGGCGTCGTACTGATGCTAATATGAATTCTATCTTCCCTCACTGCATTCCATGAGCTTTGCCATGGTCAAACTGGAAACTTTAATTTTTTCTAGCTTTGGTGTGGGAAAGGCTTTGTCACAAATTTTTTCAAGTGGCCTCTTGTCCAAAGACATGGTTGAGAAATAGGCTTGAAATAATTACATGCTGATTGGTTTGACATCATGTATTCTCTTCAGAAATGTCTGTAGCGAAAGAAACTGGTTTTCAAATCGACAACTTTGCTTTATTTTAGCGGCTCTCAATTCATCGAGGTCATACTTACATACATCAGTAAACCTATTCAATGCCTCTTTGAGTTCAAAAAGTGTCTGTGTTTCATTACCACTAATTTAATACATCCTTTAAAATACACGGACTGTAGGTGACACTCGTGAGTTATATTATATTGTTCATAATGAATCCATCATGATGTGAAAAAGTGAATTTGTTTCCCGTCTCTTCGTCGGTGAATTAATTTTTAATGTCTGCCTGCTTCGATGAACGGAATTTTTTTATGGTTTTCCCTACCTTCGTCGGTGAATATCTCTCGGTTTCAATGAAAGGATTTCACCATTGATGGGTTTTTGAGGCTACGAATTTTGAAAGGAATAGCGTATGTGTGGTATTGCTATACTTTATCACAATAATTTCATTTTTTAACTTTTTAACGTCTCTCTAACAACGTGGCCTTTTGAGATGGGGAAAGGATGGGGAGCAAGAAATGGGAAGGAATTCGGCCATGTCCTTTTGAAGGAAGCATCCCGGCATTCACCTGGAGTGATTTGTGGAAACCATGGAAAACCCAAATAATTTAATATATTAAAATAATGGGGGTGTGACAGAAATTCGCGAATTATCATCAACGATTAATTATATTGGAATCCCACCGTACTTACGCTTATTTCCTCTTGTTATTCACACAGAGTTATTTTTTGTGCAAAGCACCCTCTGCCAATTTCGAATATCAGAACTGAATTGTATAGACGTGAATTTGACCTATGCCAAGACATTCCATGGTTCATTATCACGTTTTAAACGTAAAAGTTACACTTTCACATGATCTATTTTTTTAATTAAATACAAAGACTCAAGCAGTTTTTCTGGTCACCCAGAATGAAAACAAAATTTTCGATTTTCGTTTTGAAAACACGAGTGATTGGGCTACCATAAATGTTTCCTAGATTTGTACTACGAAAACTGACATATAATAATTATTCTCATCTCGTAATAATTTCTTCTTGAACCGAAGTGAATGCTGAAATATTTCTATGTATCCCGCTGGGGCGGTTTTGTAGTGCAATGAGCATATGGCGCAACCTGAATTCCTTATCGATAGCAGGACACCTGAACAAATGCATACGAAATTCGCTGCAAGCCTGAGACTCTGTGCAAAATTCTGCAATCATACGAACGCTGTGTTGGACGCCCTAGAAACGGGATACTATGCACCTCGGCAGTCGATTTTTTTTAACGTCTCTCTAACAACGTGGTCTTTAGAGACGGGAAAGGAATGGGAATGAATTCGGTCATGGTATTTTGAAGGTAGCATCCCCAGCATTCACTTGGAGTGATTTTGGGAAACCATGGATGCCTGCATGGGGATTCGAACCTCCGTCCTCCCGATGCGAGGCAAGAACGCGGCAGTCGCCCTGCATGCCGCGCCAAATATCGGAAACCGGGATACTTTGCACCTTGGCAGTCGATTTTTTTTTTTAATGTCTCTCTAACAACGTGGTCTTTAGAGACGGGAAAGGAATGGGAATGAATTCGGTGTAGCATCCCGGCATTTACCTGGAGTGATTTGGGGAAACCATTAATGCCTAGATGGGGATTCCCTTTATACCTCGTCCGCCATCGTCTTTTAGCTATGAAACACATCAAACACGTGCACTTCTAATAGGAAGAGGGTCCGGCACATAATGGAGACCATCATACTCGATTTCCCCGATTAATAGATTATATTATCGTCCATTTTCTACCTACACCAATGGGTCCGTTCAAAACGCATGAAGATAGAACTTTAACAATATTTAAGGTGCTCGGTAAAGGTGCATATGGTAGAGAAATTTCCTCGTCAGCCGACGCGAAGAGTACATATTTCGTCACGCTTAATGGATAAGCAAACATAGATAACATTCTGTATGTGTGTTGAAACATTTCACAACGGCTTATGGTGAGCAGGCCAGAGCAGTGACAAATATTTGTCGGAGACCGAAATGATGCATGCCACGCCACCTACCAGTCACCCAAAGAACTAACGGTCCAGCGCCATCTACCAGTGGATCGGGAAACTAACGTATGCGCAAGCCCGACTGCTGCCGCCATCTGTGCGGGCGGTCGAGGAACTAACGGCGGCCATCTTGGCCGGCCAAAGAACTACCGGTCCCCGCCATCTTGGCCGGCCAAACAACTAACGGGGCGGCCATCTTGTGACGTCACGGGTTTTCCCGGTTTCTGGCTAGCTAAGACAATATAACACTACTGAACGTCTACATCGACGATAGGACCAGAGAAAATCGGCTGGAGTAGGAGAAGCGGCATCCCGAAGTTTTAAAAGGTGCTGCGAGATACTCTTCGTGTGCTTTTTCTGGGTCTTTCCTGGTGGTCTTTTGGGTCTGACTGGTTCCTGTTCACTTGTGCTGGCGCATAAGAACGACCCAGAAACCCGACAGCATTTCATGCGATCGGTTGTTTCTGCATTTTGAGTCACAAGGTGACAAATAAATTCAGTGTGGGTTCGGAGTTTGCTGACTTCGCCAATGCCGGACAGACGGTAAAAGACAAACATTGCAGCAGTTAGTAATATTATGTTTGCACTCTACCCAACATAACGCTCTGAGCGGAGAAGTCCACACGATAAGAGTTCTCACTCTCCGATAGATAAACTGAGATATTAGCCGTGGCATTATTTTGTTTTTAACTTGATTCAGTAGTTTCTGTGATTGAAACGGACATTAGCTTTTATCAAATTGTCTCATTACGTGTCTTGCCGAAGACTGTAAACTGTTATTTTATATATGAAAATCTGAACGGGTATTTTGTCGTTTTGTATTGCTTAATTTAGTCGCCATTAATGTAGGGCAATGGTGTTGTTTGTAAATAATTTTGATTGTGTGTAATTATTAAATTTAAATCCACCTTATGTCTGTTGGCCTTCGTTCAGAGAATATATGGTCATTTTAGGACTTTTCCATTCTTATTAGTGATTATAAATCATTTTGAGAACCCTTTTCAATCCATAATATAAATACTCATATGCTTTTGGTAAAATTAAAATAAATATTAATTACCATTCAGTACAGCGGTATACCGTACCCGCTTCACAATAAGGTATTTTTTATCAATTATTATTACAAAAATTTGAACTAGTTCAGTGTTCATGCTATGTAGTTACGCTACCTTATTCTTGAAATTATGTGAATGCTTGTGGATATAGTTATCTATTCTCTTCCATGTCCCATACCATAAATGCCGAATGCATCAATAAGGCTAGCCGTGCAATGACAGATGGTAGTTATTTGATGAAGTGCATTACAGTCCTTGTCAGATATTCAGCTGCACTCTTGGCATCAGAGAAGTTTTGAGGTTTATAAATCGAAACTTTGAATTTGATCATTACAAATATGAGCAAAAACTCATCAAAAGCAGCCAACCCTCAATTGACTCATTTTCTAATTGCATATTACATGTTAACTGCTTATTTATTTTTATTCAATAACGCCTGTTTTCTCCAACCGGCTCAGTTAACCAATTGTTTAATATTTAGGTCGTCCTACTCCTCTGCCTTGATGCCTTTCACCAATTATCATCCATTATTTCCTAAACATCCAAATCTTCATTAATTTCTTAGAATTTTTTTATGCGTATTAATCAATGCTCCGTGTTCCCTTATCATTCGTCATAAACTTCGTGAATACATTTATATCTTCTCTTGTCATTGGTATGTTTTACTTCTATAGCTGTGGCTAGGGAAATTGGCGGGTGAGTACAACCACACTGTTGCCGCAATAGCGCTCTCTCACTAACATTAGAAAATGGTAACTCCGAGCGTCTTAGTATCCAAACTATCACTACATTCTAACAGGTGAATTTAACTGTTAAGTGCTCGATTTGGTTACGGCGCGTTTGAAGCCGCCCGCGAATACTTCTGGCCACAGATATAATAGTGTCCGTATTATCCGTGTTACTAATCAATCTGTGTATAGGTGGTGAAAGCGGTAGCAATTTTACTTTGTCATGAGTGACAAAATATATGTATTAGTCTAATAAGGTATCCTGTTACTACAGTTGACTAAGTTATTTCCATTATCAACGAAAATGAATTGTGATAGCATACTTTGTCATGTTTACTAAACTAACTTAGTCCACAACCCGAAGATTAGTTGGATCCTAAGCCATTGGATCTTAGGTAGGAAGGCCAGTTCCTTTCCTCTTGGACCTATGGTTTAACTCGTAATATGAACCATGGAACATCCTGTCCTAAGTTATATCCACATCTATGTTTCGCAATTCACAAGGTAGAGTGTGTCAGTAGGTATTTTGCACAAAATCTAACTCTGAGCATTGCAATAACAAATGGCACGAGGGAAAAAAGTAATAATTGACTCAATTACTATCTTCATACTGATAAGAGATTTCAGCGCTAGACATAAGTACTTAGATGAAACTTAAGAAAACCTTAACGGCAACAATTATTCCTACACCGAAAACATATGTAAGCGGCTAGTACAGTAGATTGATCGACATTCATCGGACACCAATGAAAATATTAACGATTAATTCAGTCTTAAACCTAATAGTTGCCTAGTTACTAATTCCGGTCATAATTATAATCGTTTCATATTTACTAATTTCCAAAAAATTAAAAACATCACCTTCTTAGTATAAATATAATAACGAAAGTATTTTTACATACTTATCAATTACAGTAACGTGACTGAGAATTAAAGGTCTATTCCAATTTAAGAAAAATTTTAGGAATGTAGTATAAATTTTATTAGACTACTTAATGAAATAAATGTAAGGTTTATTTAGAAGGTGCTAGATGTGTTTACGAAAAACCGTGACTAGAAAGTATGGCCCCTGTCGAAGGTACGTGACGAAGGTGGTAGTTTATAGTTTCTGTAAGAAGTGGTATCACTGGGCATGTGGGAAGAAGAAACGTGGGAAATAAATTAGGCTCTCCCATGGTTTTGTCCACTTTGTCTTGGGAATGAAAGGATGAGGGAGATGGTCGAAACGAACAGGGAGTTGTGTGAAAAAGTCAGCATTCTTGAGGCTCGACCTATGGGGGCTCAGTCTATGTAGGCATGGGCTGTGGAGACTCCGCCTGTGGAGAAACTGTGTTTGGAGGCGCAGCTTGTAGGGTCTCAGCCTATGGAGACTCAACCAGTGCAGGCTCAACCTGTGAGAGCTCAGCCTGTGGAGGCACAGCCTATAGACGCTCAGACTGTGGAGGCTCAGCCTATAGACACTCAGACTGTCGAGGCTCAGCCTATCGCGAATCTGGCTCTAGAGGCCGAAAGTAGAGATAGGGAGTTGGAGGAGGTTAAGCAAGAACTCGTGGGTACTGGTCAGGGCCGGTTTAAGGCTACCGCAAGAACCGCAGTTGCGGGGGGCCACTAGCTTGAGGGGGCCCCGCCACGATCCCATCCAAAATTTGTTCTTACTTAACGAACAATTTTCCTGCAAAAATAAATAATCAACAAATTTAGAATGTTAACAAGCTGCGTTCACAATAGACGGTTCCGAAGCGTGAAGTTCCACGAGAAATCCTTCATCAGATACAATTTTGAGAAAGTCGTATCTGATGAAATTACAATAGGTCTATATATTTAAAGGTGTGTATTGCTCTGAACCTGTTTCAGCAATTTATGTAATTTCGTTAGAATAAACTCATTCATCTTTTGGCGTTTCATATAAAAACTTATATTAAAATGCATATGCCTGCTCACGTGTCTCCAGCCCCAAAGACCTATATGTACTAGGAAAGAAGGACAAGAAAAAATAAGTCGTGTACAAAAAGTGTATTATAAATATAATAGCTATAAAATTAAATACAAAAACAATTTCATTTGACACACAATGGGCAGCAGAGTTTAGCCAGAAATAAAAGTTACAATAGTTGGGAAATCCATATGAGATGCATACTAGTGTGTGTGTGTGTGTACGTATGTATGTATGTGTATATAAACTCACGAAAATTATCAAAAGTGTAGGCTAAAATACATCAAGGAAAGAAGTAGGGGGCACTGAAATCAAACTTCGCAGGGGGCCCCGAAATTCCTTAAGCCGGCCCTGGTACTGGTAACAGGTAGTAATAGAAAAAAGGATAATAGGATCATGGAAACGGACACTTCATGAGTGGCGCTAAGGCTATTAGAGAGCTCTTTCCAGTGATGACGCCTGCGAAGAGTGTTAAATTTTATATTTCAGGATTTATTTGAAAAATAACTGTTTTCTGAGGATTTAGATGGAGGCACCATTTCTTGAAGTAGTCATCTAACTTTTCCAGATCAGCTGATAAAGTTGTTTCTGCATCAGAAAAGTTGGTGTTCTGGTTCACCAAACAAATGTCATCGGCGTAAGTAAATTTTCTTGAAGATGTTTCCGGTAAATCATGAGTATACTAATTGAATAGGAGGGGTGCTAAAACAGATCATTGGGGTAAACCATCATTTAGTATAAATATTCTGCTTCTGTCATTATCAGAGTATATCTGAAAGTATCTATTGCTCAACATGTTGTTAAGTAGTTCTGTAAATTTTCGACATGGGATTGTACTCAAAAATTTCAGAAGAAGTCCTTCTCGCCAAACAGTGTCATAAGCAGCTGACAGATCCAAAAAGGCAGCCACACTTACTGATTTCTTCTCAAACCCATTTTAAATATGAGAGGTGAGAGTGAAAACCTGGTCATTACAACTTCTCCCTGGCCTAAATCCTGCTTGTTCTATGGGAATGTGTTTATTGATCACTTCAGAAATTCTATTGTAGATCAGACGCTCAAGGAGTTTGTATGTTACACTTAGAAGTGCTATTGGTCGATAATTTGCCACTTTCGTGGGGTCCTTATTTGGTTTCAATATGGCTAATATTTTTGTTTTCTTCATTAACATTGGGAGGTTTCCAGTTTGTAGGATATTTGAGAAGAAGTTGGTAAGCCATCTTACTGTAGCTGGTCCACAGTGGGCCAAAAGTTCAGGATATATACTATCAAATCCAGCTGCTTTTCCCAGTTTCATTTGTTTGATTGCATCTTTGGTTTCTTCTTCTTGGAATGGAATGGAGAATTCAGAAGATTTTGGTACTGCTTTTTCCTTGTTGCGTAATTTTAATTTGATATCTCTTTTGGTTTGCTTATCTTTTGTGTTCTTAGAAACCGATACTAGATGTATGGCAAAATCATTCAGATTGATGGCAGTTTTTGATCTTCTGATCACAGGGGTTGAGCTGTCTAATTTTCTAATGACTGACCAGGCTTTTCTGCTAGAGTGGGTGTAATCCAAGGATTCTACTGTGCGATGCCAGATATTTCTACTACCCTCATCTAGTGATTGAAGGAGGCGTGTTGCATTATCAGAGGTTGGATGTTCCTCATATTTCATTAATAAATTCTCACTCTCTGGGCTCCAACCAGGGATGTACTCTTTGCGATATCCTCTAGGAATGCATCGTCTAGCTACACCTTTAATGACCCCAACAAATCTATTATAATTATTGTAGGTTTGTTTTGCAAATTCAATCCAGTTAGCTTTCTTGAAGTTCCATCTTGGTGTAGGGTGCGATCGTATAACAGGTATGGACATTCCTACCTCTAGGATAACAGGTCTGTGTTGACTGTGAGGAAAATCCTTGACCACTGAACGACGAACTTGACTGATTGTACTCTGGATCTGGGTTGTAAAACATAGGACTGGAGTGTATCCTCGACACCATCGACCTGAATGAAAAGTTGGCAGATCTTTAGGCATCATAAATTAATTCCAGATTATCAGTTTCTATCCAGCTTTCAAGTATTTCACCATTAAGGGTCATTCTTGCTATGTTTACTGTTGTACACCAAGTAGTATAGTTGGGTTTTTGTTGAGGTTGAAAACGAGGGTTAGGCCAAATAGTTTCAGGTGGCTTGTACACATTGACTATCGTCAGATTTTCAACTTTGGCCCTGATAGTATAAATGTCATTATCAGAATTTAGCTGACAGGAGTTGGCAATTTGGCAAATCATTCTTAACATAAATTGCGAGGCCGTACTTGGGATGAAAGATTGGAGGCTATTAATTTAAAATCTGGTATTCTCCCTCTGTGCATTGTATCTGTTGTTCGTCTGCTGTCGTGAGTTTCTTGGAGCACAATGACATCGACTGTATATTTCTGTAGCAAGTCTCGAAAGATATTCACATTTTAGCTCGACTATTCTTCGATATTCAGTTGACAAATGTGTAGAGATGGTCCAATTCTACGAGCTTGTGGGTCCTGGAAAGGAGCTTCTGGCTCCTTTTTGTGTATCTTTTGACCGAGAGGTCTATTCAGACAGTTCGGTCTCATCTTATCGCTGTGCAATGCCACTATTCATATCAACTTGCTTTTTTCCATCCATTATTAACTCAGTTCTTTCTTCCATTGAACTTGTTACTGCTTCACTAATAAACAATGATGCACAGATACGACCACAGTACCAATGTAAGAGTTACTGTGGTCTCAGTTACTCAGTCACATGATTAATGAGTCACAAGAAATACTGTGCATCATTGTTTTGCTTTGTTAAAACTGCCCTCTGCCTTTAGCTTGGTAAGTGAAGAGTCCACTTTCACATCCTTGTACAGATTTATATATTGGGGTATACATAAAATGAATGTATTGTATTGTAAAAAAGAAAGGGCAGTTTTAAATATAAAAGTTCAGACCATTATGAAAATTAATTTAACTTATTTCAATAGTTTGGGAAGGTTTAGCTTGCAGAAGCCAAAAAGGTGAATAGTGTTATAAGGCAAACCTGCGCAGATCCTATTTAAGCAAAACTGGGAGTAATATAGTTAGCTTTCAGGCTTTAAACAATTGCACACTGGAAAAGGGTGTTGATATGTAAAAAAAGCTCAACTCTTTGCACACTGATGAAGCTGACTGGACATGAAAAAAAGGTATTTATAACAAACAGTGCAATGAAATATGAATACAATACAGAACTGAATATTGGTATGAATTTTTACTTCAAGAAGAAGAGAAGAAAATTTTTATTCTTTCTTGTGGAAGGGAAGTGTTCTCGGGATAGAAATTAAGTGTAACTAGCTGACTCAGACAAATATTTCATATAGTATCGCAATAAATCATTGAATCTTATAAAGGTGTAACAGTGATTAATAGACGTCGACACCATTTGACCAAATACTACAGAAGTTGGCACATACACGTATTTCTTAATGGAGAAGGTTTATGATCAAAAAAACTTAAAAACCACCCCCTCTTAACGTTACAACCCTTAATTTTTTTTACAAAATTACAATTATTATCCGATTTCGATGTAACTTTGCACATATACACTTTAAAATAAAAATTACTGTAAAAATTTGATGTGAAAAATCCAACCCCTCTCCCTCTTTCCGTTCCCTCAATTTTTGACAATGTTCATTATACAAACCTACATTCAACACCGTTTCACCGATCACCAAGAATGTCGGCAGAGAGATGTATTTTTTCATGGAGAAGATATATGATTAAAAAAATCCTAAATCGCCCACTTGTTTGTTCCCTTTACATACCTTAAATTTTAAACAAACCCACAGTTTTTACCCAATTTCAATGGAACTTTGCACATGTATCCTTTGAAAGAAAGAGAAAAATGCTGTCAAAAATTGATTTGCTAAAACCCAATCCCTCTTCCCCTTTCCACCCCTTTAATTTTTGTCAATCTTCTTTATACAATGCTACAGTTGACACTGTTTGACCGATCACCATTAAAGTTGGCAAATCTATGTATTTTTTTCATGGAAAAGGTTTATAACAAAATAATAAATTAAAAACACCTCCTCTCTCCCTTTACAACACTTAATATGTACAAAACCACATTTATTATCGATTTTGTTGGAACATTGTACACATATACTTTAAAATAAATAGAAAAATTCTGTAAAAATTTGAGTTGCAAAAACCCTATTCCTCTTCCCCTTTCCAGACACTCAATTTTTGTCAGACTTCTTTTTACAAAGCTACAGTGCTTCGAGCGTACGGTATATCGGATCAACTTTGTGAATGGATCTAGGATTTTCTAACTGTCGGTCACAGCATGTCGTTGCTGAAGGAGAAAGTTCTTCTAATCTAGATGTTACATCGGTGTACCTCGAGGAAGTGTAATAGGACCTCTTCTTTTCTTAATTTTTATAAACGATCTAGGAGACAAAGTGAAAAGAATTTTTAGACTGTTTGCTGATGATGCGGTTATTTATAGAGAAGTAAGGAATTTGGCCGATTGCTTAGAAATTCAGTGTGATCTGGATGTTATTTTGGCTTGGTGCGCTGAGTAGCAACTTACACTAAATTGTAAAAAGTGCAAGACAATGAGCATAACTAACAAAAAGAATCCAATTGTTCAGAAATACGAGTTAAACAATTCGATTCTATGAAATATTTAGGAGTAACAGTACAAAGGAACATGAAATGGGACACACACATTAATTCTTTAGTAGGTCGAGCTAATTCTAGGCTGCGATTCATAGGTAGAATCTTGAAAAATTGTAATGAACAAACAAAGGAGATAGCGTACAAATCTCTTGTGCATTTACATTTGGACTATTGTTGTGCCATTTGGGATCCGTTTCGAAGGGGTTGATCGAAAGTATAGAGAAAGTACAGAGAAGAGCCACTCGATTAGTGACCGCTTGCTACAGTCCTTATGAAAGCATCACAGAACTGATTAGTAGACTAGGCTGGGAGTCTCTGGTAGATAGACGACGCACGTGTCGTTTAAACTTATTGGTAAACATGTGTACTCCCACTTGCACTTATGAGTGTAGTGACATACTTCTTCCACCAACCTATTTGAGCCAGAATGACAGTAAAGATAAGATTAGAGAAATAAGGTGCAGCGATGATTCTTAAATGAGTTCTTTTTTCCCTCGTACCATTAGGGATTGGAATGCACAGCAAAGAGATTAGCTTTGGTGCTGAGCTCCGTCTGCACCCACAATTTTGTGAATTGCAGAGTATGTATGTAGATGTAGATTCCACCAATCACCATGATTGTTGGCATAGATATCCATTTTTTCATGGAGAAGGTTTATAACTAAACAAATCGAAAACCAACCCCACCCTGTTTACACCATTTAAATTATAAATTAACCCACAGTTTTTATCCGATTTTGATGGAACTTTTCACATGAATAATTTAAAATAAAGAGAAAAATACTGTCAGCATATGTTTTGTAAATATCTAATCCCTCTTCCCCTTTCTAGCCACTCAATTTTTGTCAATGTTTGTTATACAAAGCTACAGTTGACACCATTTCACTGATCACCATGAATGTTGGCACAGAAATGTATTTTTTCAAGAAGGTTTATGACTAAAAAATCCAAAACCACCCTCTCACCCCCTTTACACCATTTAAATTCTATATTAATCCACAGTTTTTATCCAACTTTGCTGGAATGTTTCACAGGTATAATTTAAAATAAAAATGCTGCTAACATATGGTTTGCAAATACCTAAGCCCCCTCTCCATTTCCACCCCCCACCCACCAATTTTTGTCAGTGTTTTATTCAAACGTACAGTCGTCACCACTTGACCGATCACCATGATTGGCAGGTTTGTATTTTGTCATGGAGAAAGTTTCTGACTAAAAAAAAAAAAAAAAATCCAAAATCTACCCCGAAGCCCCATTAACACCCCTTAATTTTTAAACAAACCCACACTTTTTATAAGCTTTCATTGGAACTTTTCACACATATACTTTAAAACAAAGAAAAAATATTGTCCATGTTAGTTTTACAAAAGCCCAATCCCTCTTCCTCTTGTCACCCCTTTAATTGTTGTGAATGTTCTTCATATAAGGCTACAGTTTCTATCCAACTTTGGAAGAAGTATACACAAGTAAACTTTAAAACAAATAGAAAAATACTGTATATATTTCGTTTACAGAAATCGAACTCCTCTCTCCCTTTCCATTCCCTTAATTTTTGTCCTGTTCTTTATATAAAGCTTCAATTTTGAAGGAACTTTGAATACATAGACGTTAAAACATAGAGAAAATACTGTCCTCATTAGTTTTGCAAAAACCAAACTACTCTCTCACTTTACTCCTCCTTAATTTTCTCCAAATTTCTTTACGCATACCCACAGTTATTATCCTATGTCAATGGAACCTTGCAGATATATACTTTAAATAGAACAGAAGAATACTGGCTATGTTTAGTTTACAAAAGCCCAACCCCTTTAATCTTTTAACCTAACCCCTTTTAATTTTCAATGTTCCTTATAGAAGGATACAGCTTTAAATACCATCAAAATCAACACAAATAATTTTAAAACAATTCCAATTTAATTGCTCTAGGGTAGACCTACGAACAAGACGACTGCTGGATGCTGTAAAACCCAACAAAAATTATGTTGCTTCTGGGCCGTACCATAGGATAGTAAACCTGGTTAACCTATATGCAACCAACGTCAACTTCTTTGGAGGTTCTTATACTGGACTGATCTCCAACATTAAAAGACTTTTCTGAATCACTTATTCATTATGTAGCTTGTATGTTGATGATAAATTTTATTTCAATATGTACAAAGCCGATTGGCATTTAAATAAATAAATAAATAAGTCTGAACGTCTTAACATGTACATCAGATTTTAACTTGGATCCAAAGACCCATTAAAAATCTGTATTTTCTGTGTGATGCCAGAACAAACATATATACGAGGTTTGTTCAAAAAGCAAGGTGAATTTTTAAATTTCGCCAGATTCGTACAGCCGATTTTTGTTTTTTCTGTTTTTTCTAATTTTGGTATACTTGTCCCACACATATCTTCACAGTTTCAACTATATAGCATACTTTGCACTGTTAGAAGTGTTTTGTGTGTTCGGCGATTTTCTGCTGTCGGAAAAAATGGATCAAATTTTGTGTAAAAAAATGGAATTAAGTGCTCCAAAACATTTGAAATGTTATAGTGGCATACGGTGAATCTACTTCCGAGTAAAAAAAATCTTTATAAGTGGTACAAGCTCTTCCAAGAAGGCCAAGAAGATGTCAATAACGAACCTCGCTTTGGACACCATAGCGCGTTGAAGAACGTTGAAGAAGTGAAGAAAATTGTGTTGGATAAACATTGAATCACCATTAGAGAAGTTGCTGATGAAGTCAGCATCTCGGTTGGCTCCTGCCATGCAATTTTTTTGGATGATTTGGGCATGAGACATGTGTCAGCGAAGTTTGTTCCAAAACTGCTGAATTTTGACCAGAAGAACTGTAGCATGAGCATCGCTCAGGAGCTGTTGAATGACATCATAGATAATCCTGATTTGCTCAAAAGGGTCATAACTGGTGATGAATCATGGGTATATGGTTATGACGTCGGAACCAATGCCCAATTGTCCCAACAAAAGAGCCCAGAAGAGCCAAGAGCGAAAAAAATCAAGCCAAGATCGATCCAGTGTCAACGTTTTGCTCACGGTTTTCTTCGATTAACACAGTGCAGTGCATCAGGAGTTTTTACCACAAGGTCGTATGGTCAATAAGGAGCATTGCCTTAAAGTTATGTGCCGTTTGAGAGAAGCAATACGAAAAATTCGTATTTTTTTGGAAAAGAATTTATGGCTTTTGTGTCACAACAATGCACCTGCTCACTCATCGTTGCTTGTGAGTGATTTTTTTTGGCCAAAAACACCACAATCATGACTCAGCCACCATATTCACCAGATTTGGCTCCCTGCCACTTTTTCCTGTTCCCAAAATTGAAGAGACCAATGAAAGGACGAAGATTGCAACAATTGAGGAAATAAATATTGCATCACTGAAAGAGATCAAGGCTATACCAAAAAGTGCTTAACAGAAGCACTTCAAGGATTGGAAAAAACGTTGGCACAAGTGTATTATATCTTAGGGGGATCACTTTGAAGGGGACAACAAAATATTGATGAATAAATAAATATTTTTTGATAAAAATAAAAATTCACCTTACTTTTTGAACAAACCACGTATTCAGATTCAAATTTACGTATTTAATACGCAGGTGATACATGTGTTGATTTTCTAGCAGCAACTTTTAACACATTGTGATTAGGTTGAAATACAGACTGGACCAAAATGAAATCTGACAATAAGTATCACAGGATCCAATTCACCCTGTTCAGGGAATTGTTTGGGTTCATCCATGTTTAGTTTACATCTGCAAATGGCTGGTGCCATTAATGAAACTTGGTACATATGTATAAAAATAGTACATGGATAAATCAATCCTGATTAGACTGGGCAACACCAGGTACTCTGCTAGTGGTAATATAAAATCGTGGGAATGAGTAAAAGCCAGTATTTATTGATAACAGGTATTTTACTTTGTAAAATAGTTATAAATATCAGTCTTAACATTTTAAAAGAAGATATTTAAACAATAGATACTGGCTTTGTTAGATGTGATTTTTTGTCAAATTTCTTTACTTTACAAAACTTCTTTGAAAACAATGTCAGCAGTTATAATGTGATAATCATTTAATTTTTGAACATATGTGTCCTTAACACAAACATAAATACAGTAGAACTCCAATTATCTGAATCAATTGGGACTGGACCCCATTCAGATGATCAAAAATTCGGATAATTGGATTTTTTCCAAAAAAGGATCTATTTTAATTAATTACTGTATGTATGTTGAAAATGGGAGAAAAAAATATTTTTAAAGAAACAGAGCTTTCAATTAATTAGATGAAAAGGCAACACTTTTACATCTGAAGTGTACTTATAAGTACTGTACATTAGTACAGTATTTACATACTGTAATGTTAAATAAAATACATTGCTTGATGAACATCTCGGTCAGAGTACGTTCGTTGTTTGACTGTATTCATCCGTTTTCGGACAGCCAAGTTGCGCATCCGCTTGACAGTGAGAAGTTGCATGTGGTCACACTTGGACTGACACGCCATCCACTTCAACGCAGTTTCAACGCTGGAAAATGCCAGACTAGCTGATGGTCCCGTGTCTGCTTCTACATCGACATTAACGTCATCTTCCTCAACACTATCTTCTCTCGCACCTTCAATAAGTTCATCATCATTTAGAATTTCATATCCAGGGTCTGACGAATCACACACCACCCATTCTCCTATACATTCAGCACTAACTTCTGAATATCCAGCAATTTTTAAAAAAATGTTTCTGAATTCCTCAAGTGACACGTCATCCCCATCTTCCCATGTCCCTTCCCTTTCATTTTCTTGAGCTTCTTTTACATTTTCTCCTTTTCCTTTCCTTCTTCAGTTAGTATGCCTTTCAACCTGACCCACGCACGTCTTAATGTGACTGTAAGCGATTCGGATAGTCAGAGTTCAGATAACTGGAGTTCTACTGTATAGCTAAATCTACAAATTCATGAAAAAGTCATTAAAAAAAGTCCATTAAAAAAAAGTTTTGGTAAATGCAATCCTGCCCCTTGAAGCATCTGACCTCGTGCTTTAATGATGTTCACAATAAAGGCTACTTTTATTGGTAATTGTTTTCTTATCATTTACTATGGCATGGTTGGATCAGAAGGTGTGTGGGGTATGAACACAGTTTTATCAAAGAGCACAAATTTAGCAGTGATTATATACTCACCTAAGTGAGTTACAACTAGTCTTGCATGATTAATCAATTTATTTTAAGTGTTAAGATTTCTAATTAACATAACAATACAACTATCTTCAAAAGAAATTTATGAAGTGGGAAACCAGAGGGATTTATGAAGTTCAAGTATTACATAAAGATATTTCTTCATGAAGGACAGAATGGAGAACATTTTTTTTTTAATTGAATATGGTGGTAATAATACTATAGTAATTACAGTAACAATTTAATTCTGTTTACATTTACAGTATGCTGGTAAAGTTTATAATTATTTATAACATCGGTTTATAATAAGTTGATTTAATTTGGTTCAGTTACGCAAGGGGGCGTCCATTAATGACATGAGGTGTTTTTCTGGAATTCCGGACCCTCCTGGTGAGAATTCGTGAGATCTGGTCCGATCCCACCCTCTAACATGACGTGAGATTTTGTCGGAGCCACCCCCCCCCGCCCCCAAACAAATTGACGTCGTATCTTTATGAGACTTTTTTTTTAACCCTACAGTCCAACAAGAATTTCAAAACCTCCCGTAA
>JARYHS010015330.1:0-17252 GCA_031002005.1 Vandiemenella viatica
TTTTTTATTAAAACAAAATAATAAACGGTATTGTGATTTGAAGACAAAGTGTTTTTTTGTGTTTGGACTTATTATACACTTAGCATTTGTGAATTTAAAAGTAAAAATTATGAAGTTTTCGTAATTTATCGAGAATCCGATACCCGCCGGATATTCCGTTTCATCATTTACAATGTTCCATACACTTTATTCGAAGTTATTTGCTGACAATTTAGCAACAATATCACAAAGCCAATTGATATAACTCATAATTACTTCGCACCAGGGCCAAGTTCTTTTAATAACTGTTCCGTACAAATAAATATGTTAATATACATATTGTAATAAATGGAGAACAATAACCAAGAACTTACAACCCTAAAGTATGTATGCGTAAATAGAGGTTTACGGCAAATATATGAATTTCTTAAATGGATTACTAGTGACTAACAGATTTTTCAGATCAACCCAGTGGAAGAAAATAAAGATTAGTAGAACACACTTAATAGCTGCTTACGGATCTCTATTATCAGATGACCACACTGACGATGTAAAGCAGTAAATTATGAAAATGAACTCAAATTTGTTTGATGACACAGTATTCAGGAGATCGAATGTGATCAACAAGATCTAACACAAAATTGAGATACCTTAAAACAAATGAGGTGAGAAAAAGCTAGAGAAAAATATTGGCGCAAAAGGACCTCGCGAATCGCGTGAAAACATTACAATTTTTAGGAACACTAAAAAAAAAAAAAAAAAAGTGTCAACGTATGACATATGACAGTAAAATAACAAAATGAAATAGTATAAGGTTGCTATGTTTCGTAGCCGCTACAGTCAATCAGAAATAATTCACTAAATAAATAAATAAGAAATGCGTAATATAAAATAAAACGTGGAAAATCCCAATCAAAAAGCTACTGCCATCAGTCTGGTTAAAAGTGCATCGAGTGTATTGGCTGATGGTTAATTTAATCTATTCAGCTGATAGGAACAATCATTCATAAATGAAGAGAAGTCAATCTCTCTCCGATTCATTAGGGAAACTTAATATAATTTGTATATATTGACTGTAGAGGGATAATAGTTACTACCAGCCGGTAGGAAAATGTAAAGTTAGACGTGTATAAGAGAAGATTGTAGATATATAGTATTAAGAATGAAGTAGGATCATATATGAAATAATAAACGGATGGCCCTTATATTGATTTGGAGAAAGTTTGAAATATTTACAGTATGCTAACCTTTTTTAAAAAGTTAATTTACACTGAACTTGTATTTACACGGACGGTATACATTAAACGTATCGTTTCTCACTTAATAGATGTGTTACGTCTGAATTGCGCAGCGTTCCTAGCAATCTCATAGCAGGAAGGAAAATGAAACTATTTATAGAACAAACGGGGCAGTGGAGATAAATTTCCTCGTTGTCAGATTTCTAAGCGGAAATTATGCTATTCTGTTCCATCGATGTTTCGTATTATAACTAACTAAATAAATTCTGTTGGTCTTTAAGCTGTAGTACCCTTTGGAACCAAAAATGGTTTTCTGTATGTAGTAATGAATGTCCCGTGATCGGACCACATGTCAGAAGTGAAACTTCTTTCGTTATAATTAATAATAATACACAAGATAATATTATTCCTTTGATATAGGAGTTCCACAGATAATCTGGAAAGCAGGACGAGTATTTAAAAACGAGTCATCACAAGTGCCACTTTCACGCCACGCCTGATCATTTGTTTGTTATTTCTGCACTTCCGCTGGTTGCTTTCTTGGGACCAAACTTTTTTTTGTTTTTTGTTTTTTTTGTTTTGTTTATTGGCACTTGGTTCCAGGACCATACAGCCAGTTTTTACATTGTATTTCAGAGTAATACATACATTTTAAAGGAGGACAAGTATTTTGCTATAGAGACATTTCAAAAACAATACAAACATTTCAAAGTGGTACAAAACATTTCAAAGTAATACAAACATTTCAACGTAATACAAACATTTCGACATAATACAAACATTTCAAAGTATACAAGTATTTTGCTAAAGGATTACAAACATTTCAACGTAGAACAAGTATTTTTCTATAGAAACGTTTCACAACAATACATACATTTCCAGGTAATACAAATATTCTGCTTTACAAGTATTTTGTTATATGGGTAACAATACCATGTTCATCACATTTATAACTCGGGCTGATTTATATTTTTATTTGGTTCTTTTCTATAAACGTTACAATGGCCTTGTATACTCGTTGGTCTTTCATAGCTAAAAGGTTCAGGATGTTTGTTGGGAGGTTTATGCCTAGTTGTTGTAGGTCTTCCAGCAGTTTGGTTGACTGCTGCCAGTGTCTTTTGCAAGAGAATATCGCGTGATTTACATCTCCCTCGCTTGTGTCGTCACAGCCGCATAGAGGGGATGATATTAGGTGTAATCTGTACAAATGCTTAGGAAAACAGCCGTGGTTGAATTTTAATCTAGCTATAATGCTCATAGTTTTTCTTGTTGTGTACGATCTTTGGTACCATTGTTTTGTTGGTATCGTCGGGTGTAAACAGCCGTAGTGTTTGCCTTTATTTTCTATCGATTTCCTCCATATGTTGTTCCATTTATCTCTTATGGTGATCCTAATCGTAGATATTATGTCTGTCGCTGGGATTAAGTGGTGGTGTATTCCTGATTTTATTGCCGTTTTGGCTGATGTATCCGCCAATTCATTTCCTGGTATGCCTGTGTGAGCTTTGATCCAGTTCAAATGTACCTGTTTTTGGGTGCCCTGTAGGTGTTGGATTTGTTCCATTATTTTAAACCCCAATATATTTCTCCCATTACCAGTATGCAGATTGTGGAGTGTTTCGATGGCGCTTCTTGAGTCCGACCAGATGATAATATTATTTTGTGGTATATCTTGCACGTATTGTAATGCCTTTAGGATAGCTGTCATTTCTGCGGTGTATACTGTTGCTTCTTTCGGGAGTTTGTACTTGCCCACATTTGCAGTTTGTGTGTCTACATATGCACACCCTACGCCCTCTTCAGTCTTGGAGCCATCCGTGTATATGTGATATACATCATTTTCTGCGTCATTATGGTCGGCTAATAGAGCTCTATTCAGCACCGAATTTTCCCTAAATGGTATATTCAGTATAGTTGCAGGTTTCATGATTGTTGTGTCATAGCTAGCTTCGAAGCACGGGAGTTTCGACAGAGTATACATCATGTTTTGATATCGTTTTAGTTCGGAGTATGCCGTAGCTAGCGGAGGTGTCCGTTTCCGTCTCCAGAAGTGGAGTGTTTGGCAGTTTCTTTCCAGTATTGCTATTGCCTTCGTCAAAGCACTGTTAGGCATTTGTAATTGTCTTAACAAGAATTTGGAACTTATATATTGCCTTCGTATTTCCAGTGGCGGTTCCAGTGCTTCTACTAGGAGAGCATTTGTAGGAGTTGAAGGCATCGCCCCAGTACACAGACGTATCGCCTTGTATTGGACTTTATCCAGTTGTTGGATCAAGCTGTTTGATGCGCCTCCATAACATATGCAACCGTAGTCGAAGTGTGGGCGCACTAGCGTTCGATACAGTAGTATACTAGTTTGTGGATCCGTCCCCCACCAATATCCAGTAGTAGCTCTCATTACATTAATAGCTTTTTCACATTTCGTTAAGATATATTTTATGTGGTGTGACCAGGTCAGTTTTGAGTCTATAATTAATCCTAGGTATTTTACGTTCTTTTTGTATGGTATTCTGTAGGGACCTATGTCAACTGAGGTTATATTTGGTAGTCTGTGACGCGTATATATACAAGCTTCTGATTTTTCAGGGGCAATCGTCATTCCATTTTCCACTAACCATTTTTCAAGGTTTCTCAGAGTGGTGGCGAGGGCTTCCTTGACCTCTAGAATGGTGTTGCCAATCGCATATATGCATAGGTCATCGGCATATTGTAGTATGAAAGTGTTCTCTGCTAATATCTTGGCTAAATCTGATGTATATATATTAAACAGTAAGGGGATAGTGTAGAACCTTGCGGTAGCCCAGTACTAGTCTCTCTTGGACCAGCAGTGCCTGTTTTACTGTTGATGATCAGAATTCTGTTTTGGAGCAGAGCGCACAGATTTCCTATGAACCTATGAGGGATTCTCATGCGTTTTAGCTTATTTGCCAATACTGGGATGCTGACATTATCGTACGCACTAGACAGATCGATATATACGGCGTACAGATATCCATTCCTACTCTGGCAATTTTGTATGTCTGTTACCAGTTGCGCTAATAAATCATTGGTTCCTTTACCTTTCCGGAATCCCAACTGGTGTTCTGGTAGCAGATTGTGATTTTCGATGTACCACTCCATCCTGTGTTTGATCATTTTTTCTAGGATCTTGAGAGGGCACGGTAAGAGAGTTATTGGTCGATAGGAGGCTGCGTCTTGGGGGTCCTTGCCTGGTTTTAGAAGGGGTACTATTCTGGCAGTTTTTAATTCAGGTGTATACTTCCCTTCTTGCCAAATGTTATTTAGTGCGCTTAGCAGAATGGCCTTTCCGGAGGTAGGAAGGTGTTTTAACATTGAGTATGAGATATTATCAGGTCCGGGAGCAGTATTGCTGCACTTTGATAGGGTCCTTTCCAACTCTATCATGTCGAATGGTTTGAGAAGCAAGTGCTCCTGATTCGTGCTTGGTTGCAGCCATATGTGGTTGTGTGCTGCAGGGGGAGTCAGCCTGGCAAGTATTTTTTCTGCGATTTCTAACTTAATCTCTGGAATACGTTGGTAGTCTTCGACAGCACGACGAAAGCTCTTCACTCGTTTCCATATTTGTGTCAAAGGTGTGTTTTTATTCAAAGTTTCGCAGAACTTTCTCCACCCTTGCCTCTTCTTCTCTTTAAATGTCTTCTTTGTCCGTGCCTGTATTTTGATAAATGTAATATAATTTTCTTCTGTGCTGCACCTTTTGTAGTTTTTCAGAGCCTCTTTCCTTTCATGCACCAAGCGATTGCATTCATTGTCCCACCACGGGGGAGTTGAACGCGAGAATGGCTTTCTCTGTTTGTTTACTGGAATGGATTGTCTTGAGGCCCACTCTATGGTTTTGAGGATAAAGTTATAACTCTTTCTTCCGTCATTTGATATATTAAATTCTTCCACGTGTGCACTTATTGTTTCTCGGTATTTTGTCCAATCAGCCTTTGCCAAGTTCCATTTGTATGTTGGAGAGGGTACCCTTTCTTCCGGTCTGCGATATATCGATCTAATCAAGATGGGAAGATGATCCGAACCTAATGGTTCCTGGAGAACTTCCCAATCGTATAGATATGCAAGCGAAGGTGAAGTAATGGTAATATCCACTGCGGACTTACTTTCTGATGGCTTAGTAATCCGGGTTTCCGAACAGTCATTTAGTATTACCAAATTTTCGTCTTCTATCGCCTCCATAAGGATTCTTCCCATTCGATCTGTGGTGCTACTTCCCCACGCTGTATGGTGTCCATTAAAGTCACCCATGATGATATATGGTTGCGGAAGTTGTCGTAAGAGTGATATCAGTTGTTGTTTGGAGATAACTGTATTGGGGGCTCTATATACTGCTGCTACTGTTATTTGGGCGTGTTCGCTTCTGACACTAGCTGCACAGACCTCGATGGCTGTATTTATGTTGGCTAGCTGTATAGTCCTATAATCTATGCATCTTTTAATGAGTAGCGCTGCCCCCCCATATCCATATATCCTGTCACATCTTACTGTGTTGTAGCCTTTAAATTTTAATTTTTCGGAGGTAGAGGGCCAGTATGTGGAAGCTGGTAGGCATCATAGTACATACCATACAGCGGAGGTCGAGAACCATACTGCCTGCTCCTCGTCACCTGCTGCTGTTGGGACGACTGGTGCAGCTGGTCTGGATTCTGCCCTTGTGCTGACCGGTGCGGCTGCGCTGGATGCTGCTGCTCTTGTTGATTCGGTGATGCGATATAGTTGTGTTGCGATGTTCCTGGTGACCACCACTGCTTGGCGGTCTGATGTTCTTCACATTGTGGGGTTGTTCTCTGTGATTTCTCCAGCTCCGATTCTGCAGGTACTGTCTGTGGATAATCAGAGTTGTTGGGTGGGGTGAGATTTGCTGATGTTCTCTGGAACTGTATCCCGGACAGTGAGGGGGGGGGGCTGCATAGACGGGCTGCGCTGGCGTCTGATGGTGGTCGGTTGTTTCGTCGTCCATCAGCGGCTTGGAGTAACGATGCTCTCGTTAATGGATGCTGTACATGGTTGGTTGGAGCTGGGCTTCTGTCAGGCATCTTCATTAGTGGGTGTTGTTCTGCAGGTGTTCCCCGTTGTTGCCCCATGATGCACTCAAATGGGGTTATCTGGGCTGGTGGGCGTGTAGTGAAGGTTTTGTCGTGGCATGTTTTCCAAGCGACATGCGTAGGTGTTGGCGACTCCCTGTCCTACAGCTTGCTCATAGTTTGCCGTGGCATCATATTCTAGCAGAGGTGGGAAGGCGCTTTTATCATTCAGCTGGAGGGTTTGGTACTCTATGATTCACATGTCTTGTAGAGGTGGCTATTCGAGAGTAGGAAGTAGGATCTTCTCGTGCCAAAGCTTCTTCCAGGGACATATTGTAGTATGCCATATTATATTTAATTCTTTTTGCTTCAAGTATTCTGGGCATTCCCCAGTCGGTTGCAAGATGGTTAGCATTACAGTGAAGGCACTTTTGAGGTCCATTCAACGCGCATTCTATTGTCTTATGAGAGCCTGAACATTTGGCACAGCGGGTAGAGCTTCGGCATTGGTTTCCGACATGTCCATATCTTAAACAGTTGAAGCATTGTATTACTCTTTGCACGTACGGCTCCACTGGGCATCTTGTACTGAGGATTGTTACATGTTGTGGTAGCCGTTGTCCTGCAAATGTCAGTCGTACTAGCTGCCTTGGTATAAGTTCGTGTACACCATTCCTTTTGACTTTGCGCATGGTCCTTCGCACCTCTAAGACTTGGATCGGGGATTCAATCTCATATTGTATCTCATTCTCAGAAAGATTTGTGTCTACATTTTTTATGATTCCCTCTTTGACGACGCACATACGTGGAACATAAAATTTGATGTTTTTCTCATGCTGCTGAATTGACGCTACTCTGTTGGCACATTTAGCACTGCTAAACTGTATCATGACTCGGTTCTTCCCCTTTGGGGCGATGTTTAAAATTGAATTCTTCATTTCCGGTGATACATCTCTAATTATTTTTCCTATGGCCATTGGATGTAATCTGGCCAATTTGTGTCCTGTGGTTCTCTCGTGTTGTTCAGTATATTCAGCGTAGACGTAGAATGGTCCCACATCGTTTTCCTGATACTGATAGAGTGGTGCAGCGTTTTCCTCTCTCCTGTTGTTGGCCGCGTTGTGATCTATACTTCCTGTTGCGTTCGGAACTGATTTAAGAGTTTTAGTTTCCTGAATTGGTCTACTGGCGGTTTCTGTCTGTGCCAGCTCCATCTCTTCACTCCACGAGGGTCTTCTATCTCGCTGATTGCTCGTTTCGCCTGTATAGCTGTCGGAAGGATCTTCTTCATCTTCAGTTTGATTAGAATCTATTTGGTTATAATTTAGCTGGTTAGCCTTTTGTGCCTGGAGTATTTCACTTTGACTACCGGAACGTGAGTTTTTCCTTTGTCTTTGTTTTTACGTTTAAATCCGCCTACACTTTGTGTTCTGCTAGATGCCGATAATTTATAGGGCTGCGTTGCACTTACTTGGTTATTAGTATCGTCCTCGGAATAGCATAGTGATAGTGCCGTGTTTACTGCTTCCGCTGTGTCAGCCATAGATACCGCAGGTTGTATTGGTGTCTGTGTAATGGCTTCTGCCATTACTCCATCACTTTCTTCTGACATCACTGCCTGACCCTACGGGTCACACACGCGTTGCACTAAGATCTGGTCCACTTGTTTATACAATTCCTTCACTAAAGAGAACACAGAGGAGTATTTCACTGTATTCGCGTCACACTACGCTTTACTGTTTACGACTGTCTCTATGCTTCGGTACAAGGAAGTTACCTCCTCGAGCGCTCGCGCTAGACTGGAATTTAAAGTTAAAATTTGTAAAGGGTAAATGTAGGTGAATGCAGAATATGGGGAAGATGGGTGTTTAGGGAAATTTCCACCGGAACATGTGCTCGATTGCAATTTAATTTAAAAATAAGTTCGTTCATCTGATTGTGACTACTGTTCGCCAAAGTTGATTGCGAAACATTCCCATATCAAAATACTATGGTCTCATGTTTGACTCTACTTCTGACCATGCACATCGTGAGCAGATGTCAGAAGTAGTGAGATACGCAGAAGTTGATTTTTAGAGGAATTCAGTCCACATTAGAGAGTCCTTTCTCGATTTCTTTCAGATGTGCCAAAAGCACGCTGGAGGCTTAGTTGATGAAATCCTTTAACAGCTAGATAAAGACGGTATGGATATACAGGATTGTCGTTCACAATGTTATAACAACGCTACTGTGATGACTGGTCACCAAACTGTTGTTCACGAAAGTATAAACGAAAATAATAATTTGCCGATGAATTGTGATGATTCATTTTCTCAATTTCGTTAGTGTACATGCAGCCAAGTACGATATTATGGTGGTCACATTTTTCGAAACTATTTATCTATTCTTTTCTGGTTACACTCTGCGCTGGAAAAAATTCAAGAATTGTGGTTGTAAAATCAGAGTCTGAATCAAAATGGAGTACAAAGGTTTAAAGCCAGTTAACAAATATCTTGAAGATATGCCGAAAATTCTCCAAGGCATGACAGACGATGGCAATCAATAGTGATACAAGAGGTCATGCAAGACTTCTATATACGTAATCGTATGTTGTCCTACGATTTTCTGACTTAGATGTACTGACTGCGTTCAAAAGCGGCTCCAGGATCCTAGCATGAATTTGCATGATGCTGTCTTCGATATAAAAACCTTCCGAGACTATTTTACTAATTAAAGAGAGAGGTTGGTTAATGACGTACTCGAGAAAGGTTTCAATCATTGCCGGGAATGGTATGTAGTTATTGAAAGATACCAAAGGCGAAAAAAACGTATGTCAGGAGAGAATGCGAAGAACGCTGTGTTGAGCGTTAAGGAAGAAATAGAACGAGTCAAGAATGAATCGCTGGATCGTGTTGTATGTGAAATGAGCGATAGGTTCAGTATCTTCATAAAACCGATGCAGATTTGGATTTCTCCTGATGATTGCAACCGTTAAATAAAAATAATTTTAAAAAATCTAAAGAATTTTGAGACTTCTATGATTGTGATGTTAACGTAGAAGAGATACGAAGAAATATTGGATATACGAATACTAATATCCACAAAAAAACGTAAAATAAATCGATCTGAAGAGCTTCTTAAATTCATTGTTGCGTATAGGGATGAGAGTGTCTTTCTGAATCTCCACATTTCCATTCTGGTTATGCTTACGACTGCAATGTGCATCCCAAGTTGCGAGCGATCTTCCAGTAAGCTAAAACTAATAGTTTCGTATTTGAGGGCTATGATAGGTCAAGAAAGATTATGCGACCTAGCTTTGCTCAGTATAGAGCGAGAAGAAACGGAAGAAACTGGTTTCGAAAATATTATTAATCTATTTGCGTCGTAAAAGGGGCCAGGAAGGTAAATTTTAAGTTTAAGATTATGAAATAATTTTGTTCTTAAACAGAAGATAAAGGTTTTTGTTAAGATTTATGAATGTTTTATTTAGTGTATCTTTTTATTTGATATTTAGCTAATTTACGAAAGGGCGCAGCTTCGATGCTTGCCCTAGGCGCCATTTCCGATTGGTACGCCCCTGCCCACATCCATACATTGTGCACTACGCTGCACATAACCTTAATTTAGTATTAAAGGATGCTGTGGAAGGAAACAGAGTGGTCTGCAACTTTTTGAAACCATTCAAAGTGCTTTTTTTATCATAGTATTTTTGCGCTGACAAGATTTGAAGTCAGTGTATGAAATAGAGGCTTAGACTGATTCACTGAATTCGAAAATAACACTGAAAACTCTTAATCCAACTCGCTGGGTGAGTAGGCATGAGGCAGTGTATGCACTGAAACACAGGTTTTGTGACGTGCTGAAAAGCCTTACCCTCCTGTTTGACTTCGAGTAAAAACAAGGAAAGAAATGAAGCACAGCAGCTAAAGAACAATCTTGAAAATTTTGATTTTGTATTGCTTTTGGTTGTGCAGTGTGAAGTTGTAGAGCCTCTCAACCTCGTATCAAAATCCTTAAAATCTGAAAGCATGGACCTGTTGTATGCATTTGGGTTAATGCGTAATTTAATGCTAAGGGTTGAAGCATTCCGCATTTCGAATGCTTCATTTTGCAAGCAAATATTCCTGCAAAGGTGCTTCGTGTCGGACAGCACTGGGCCGTAACGGTACCTCAGGTAGCGCGGCTCGGAATGTTTACTGAATGGGATTTAAAGAGACAGGTGTCGCGGCGGAAATTTTCCATTAGGCGAGAGAGAGGAACATGTTCCGTGAAAAGATGGACAAAAGTAGTGCCGAAGAGGGTGTGTGTGTGTGTGTGTGTGTGTGAGCCAATCACAGCCCCTGTGTGGTTTCACGCGGACTAATACGATTTCTCTGCTTTCCATACAACGCGGGAGGCGAGGACTTTGCTCCGAGACACCGTCGCGTCGGGTGCTTGTGTGAAGGAGGGAGCTTCTGAGCGGGTCGACGTAGGTTCGACACCCGCGGCGACTAAGACAGCCTTCCATAGCGACGGGCTGACTACTAGTGTGCGGCGTATGCAAATTTGTGCCGCTCTGCTTTGTGTGTTGCCGAGAGTGCATCAGTGAATCAGTGCGACCTCACACACACGTGAGTTACTAAGTGACGTGCCTGGTGGTAACTACCATCCGGTAATTCTTGATTGTTGTGAAGATCTCTTGTGGTGGTCTCCTTCAAGCCTCCTTCGTCGCCAAGGAATACATCCACGGTAATATTTTCAAGTACCTGCTACCGCAAATCTTTGCTTGAAACTGTCGAGACCCCAAAAACTGTGTTACAAAGCCCAGTAACGGCCTTCATCGAGATAAAGAGGTTCTCACTCTCTGAACTGAGCTAAATTATTATTGTAAATGGTCTGCTATCCCTCTGCTTCGTGTCCAACTTGTATTTAATTTCATTTTTTTTCGTTGTTTTGCTTTGGTTCCAATTTCATTATCATTACAGTTTTGTGCATAAAGTAATTTTTCTTTGCACATAATAAATATAATGTCATTAATGGTAGATTGCCGCTTTCATTATTTGAAATCTCCCATTTCCAATGCTTAATGGATAATTAGCTACTTGCATTGTTATTATTAAAATAATTATTGCAGGGAAAATATTTATTAATTTCATGTGGAAGTAATTCCTGGCGCCCAGCTCTTATCACGAATGCAAGTTTGAAGCGGACATTTACAGCTCTCACCAATAAATGGTGCAAGGTGTAGTGTGATTAATATATGTACAGGGTACACTACATAAAATGGTTCTCCCAACGCGGGGCTTCGAGTAAATTAATTTGTCAGTGTGCCAAATTATCGGGATTTTGTCCAGTAGGCCCCAAACGTAAATGCACAAAATTTGCGGCTCGACAATCATAAGATTTGTGGTGGTTGCTAATAGATTTGTGGCTTTCCACTGTGCGTGTTTTGTTTCAGCTGCAGAGGTTCGCTGAATGGACGCAGATTATATGTGTATATCACTTAGAATATTGTGTTAATTTTATTACAGGTGCAGAAGTTAGGCGACGCGCATGTTATGATTTTTTCTATGTTTCATTTTTTTGTTCTTGTTGAGTTCGTTGTCGGCATGTGGCTCGTCTAATGCAACGTTGTAAATGCAGCTTCGCTTTAATGGTGCAAAGCGAGTTTTCAATTGTTATGCTGCAAAATTTGCTTGTTGTTCTAAGCTACTTGTGCAATCTTATATCTCTAATTAAAGGTATAGTCAAAGAGTCATTTAACGGAGGACATCATATGAATTTGCGGTCCGGCAAAACTTTGATCAGTAAAGAATTTTGCAATAGCCATAAAAGTAAAGATAACGGCGAAATTATGGCAGCGTCTGAGCAAGGCAATACCGCTGCAGTTGGTCTGTCCGTGCCAAATAGCGAACTTGCGTCACAGGCGAGTCATGATCAAATTTTCGTACCTGGTGCAGTGGTTCCAGTGGATGCGAATGTACAGACGGGAGGAAATATGGACATAATGGATTTATTGAAGCAAATTTCGGCTCAAGTTAGTGTCACAAACAGGGAACTTGCCGCGGTTAAAGCCGAAATGAAAGTTCTGTCTGACAGTCACAATTCTTTAAATGCAAAGTTAGACAATTCCATTTCCGAAGTGCGTCGAGAGATGGAAAATAAAATCTCAGACGTCCAAGGGAGTCTCAATGCTGAAATCAGCGTAATTAAGCAAACCGCAGAGCGAACGGTTACCGCGTGCGAGCAGATTCAAAGTGCGCAAGACGCGTTATGCGAAAAGATTAATAGCTCAGAGATCAAGGTGGATAAACTGAATCACCAGACGTCAAATGAGCGAGAATTGTTAAAAAAGGAATTGCAGCTGGTAGACGAACGCAATAGCAAAATGTTCGATTCAGTGGACAATAAATTAAAGGATACAGATATTCAGATCGGAGCAGTGGATAGGAAAATTTCTGAAGCGCGAGAGGCGCATAGTTCGTTTCAGGCGGACATGCTTGAAAAATGTGGTAGCATAGAAAAAAGGATTGTGGCAATCCAGGAACGCGTGGATGGGCAATTGAATCCCATGTCCCGTCATGTAGGCCCCATGGTCTTTAATGTGGAATTGCCGTTGCCCGAGTTTGGTTCAAAGATGGGTGTTAATCCTAAAGCATTCACGCAGGATGTAGAAACTTATTTCTATGTGAAACGCGTTCCCGAGGAGTTAAAGCTACTGGTTGTCCGGTCGATGCTGCACAATCAGGCTAAACATTGGTTTGATGTAGAATGTGGATCTGATACTACATACGAAAATTTCAAGAAAGTCTTCCTTAAGACGTATTGGTCCCCGGAAGAGCAGGCGCAAAATAAGCTTCGCGTTTATTGCGGTAGACACGAACAACGGGCAGGGCAATCACGCTATGATTATGCCGCCAAGTTGGTGAATATGGCGAAATACTTCGATCCGCCGATGAGCGAAGCCGAAATAATTTCCGGGATTGGAACTCACTTTCCACCGGAAGTACAGCACCAACTCAGCCCTGCTGTCGTTGGCACGATAAAACAGATGTTGGAAGTCTTACGAAGATTCGACCAAATTGACGCCCGCTCTAAAGGCACTAACAAAGACGATAATAAGTCACAGTCATCGTCGAATTTTGCAATCAAAGGCAATGGTCACGGGGCGGAACCTCAGCATAAATGGTGGAATGGTCAGAAAAATAGTGCAAAAGATCCTGGTCACCAACAAAATTGGAGAGAACGCAGGCCGGACAAGCCGCCAGAAGATAAAGCTTTCGTAAATTGTATAGCAGAAGAATTGAGAAAAGTTAACGGAGGCGGAAATTCAGACCCGCCAGCCGAACAAGTTTTATTGAATTAAGTTGTTCTTGACAAACGTCATGCACGTATAAATTAGAGGAATAAATTTTATGATGTTTATTAGTAACGTGGTTAAATTTATAATTTGATAATTGTATTTGCATGTACCCTATTAGAATTAGTATGTTGTAATATGATGTGTGTTGTATGCCTGAATGATGAATGCTTGAGGCGTTAATCGTTGCTGTTCCTGACAACGAGACTCTCATGTTGGGGGGACGCGAATCTTTTGGCGACCAAGCAAATCTAAAGTCAATTTAGGGATACGATTTTGGATTTTAATAAAAGCCAGTAATTTTATTAATGTATTTGCTCATGTGAGTTCATGTAGTCTGTAACCGCCATTTGTTTTAGTAAGCGGGCTAGCAGATCATATTTGATTATAAAAAAAAAAATATTGTAAACAGAGAGGCTTGAGTTCAAGTATATTCTGTGAACATTAACTAGTGCGTGTCAAATCGTGACTTATAATTACGAAGTGAAGCTTCTACTTCGTAATTACAAACTGGGGGGGATTATGAAGCATTCCGCATTTCGAATGCTTCATTTTGCAAGCAAATATTCCTGCAAAGGTGCTTCGTGTCGGACAGCACTGGGCCGTATTTAAAGAGACAGGTGTCGCGGCGGAAATTTTCCATTAGGCGAGAGAGAGGAACATGTTCCGTGAAAAGATGGACAAAAGTAGTGCCGAAGAGGGTGTGTGTGTGTGTGTGTGAGCCAATCACAGCCCCTGTGTGGTTTCACGCGGACTAATACGATTTCTCTGCTTTCCATACAACGCGGGAGGCGAGGACTTTGCTCCGAGACACCGTCGCGTCGGGTGCTTGTGTGAAGGAGGGAGCTTCTGAGCGGGTCGACGTAGGTTCGACACCCGCGGCGACTAAGACAGCCTTCCATAGCGACGGGCTGACTACTAGTGTGCGGCGTATGCAAATTTGTGCCGCTCTGCTTTGTGTGTTGCCGAGAGTGCATCAGTGAATCAGTGCGACCTCACACACACGTGAGTTACTAAGTGACGTGCCTGGTGGTAACTACCATCCGGTAATTCTTGATTGTTGTGAAGATCTCTTGTGGTGGTCTCCTTCAAGCCTCCTTCGTCGCCAAGGAATACATCCACGGTAATATTTCAAGTACCTGCTACCGCAAATCTTTGCTTGAAACTGTCGAGACCCCAAAAACTGTGTTACAAAGCCCAGTAACGGCCTTCATCGAGATAAAGAGGTTCTCACTCTCTGAACTGAGCTAAATTATTATTGTAAATGGTCTGCTATCCCTCTGCTTCGTGTCCAACTTGTATTTAATTTCATTTTTTTGTTGTTTTGCTTTGGTTCCAATTTCATTATCATTACAGTTTTGTGCATAAAGTAATTTTTCTTTGCACATAATAAATATAATGTCATTAATGGTAGATTGCCGCTTTCATTATTTGAAATCTCCCATTTCCAATGCTTAATGGATAATTAGCTACTTGCATTGTTATTATTAAAATAATTATTGCAGGGAAAATATTTATTAATTTCATGTGGAAGTAATTCCTGGCGCCCAGCTCTTATCACGAATGCAAGTTTGAAGCGGACATTTACAGCTCTCACCAATAAATGGTGCAAGGTGTAGTGTGATTAATATATGTACAGGGTACACTACAGGGTAATCGAAATATGTGGAAAGTTTGAAGAACTTCTTTCTGAAGCATCAAATGATTGTAGTCTATGGGGAATATACAAAGAATTTCGCCAGAACAAAATGATGAAAACACTTTGATGAATTGAGTGAAGACGAGAGATTAATAGACCCATAATCTTGTATCCAAATCACTGTGTTCTATCCAATGGTGGATACACTTTGTACTCAACTTGATCACCGTTTTGAAGGGACAAAACCTCTTCTTGACACTTATCAATTAATACAACCTGATTTTTTTAGCCAATGCAAGTAAAAGTGATATTCACTCAAAAGCATTTTATTTCGTTAATACGTTTCCAAATGATGCGAGTCTAGTCTTTCCTTCACAATTATGTTCAGTGAAAAATTCGTTTCAAAACAAACTGGAAAAAATGAAAAGTGTTAAGGAATTTGCTAATTATATAACAGTCGACCACAGTTCTCTTTTATCAAGCTATCCAGATATTTTCACAGCGTGCATTATGTATTTGACTGTTCCTGTGACAGTATCTAAGGTTGAACCGTCCTTTACTAAGCATAAATTGATTAAACATTACTTGAGAAGTACAATGGCTCAAGAAATACCCAGTAGCTTAGGTTTGCTTTCTATTGAGAATGCCGTCTCTAAAGACCTCGCTGTGAAGAGACGTTAAGCAGTTAAAAAATAAATAAAGAAATATTGAGAATAATCGAGCTCAACAAGTCAACTTTGACAAAGAAATTAATGAATTCGCTTCTTTGAAAGTTAGGAAACAAATGTTTAAGAATCAATCAAATGTAGCTAATCCTTAATCTTTTCAATCTACTCTATTTTCCAGGCATCAGTTACTGATTTCTTGTCTTTTAAGCAAAGTATGCATTTTAACTTACTTAATTTACATCTATTATAACTACACCTTTAATCTACTTAAACTTTTATTTAGAAAAGTCAAATTTTAATTTATCAAGTTTTCCGCTAGTTTAATCTTATTAAAAGTTACTGTTTAAAGTTTTTTTATGTTAACAACAGTGCAGTAAATACTTTACCATGTATTTTTAATGTGTGATTTTATAAACTTTTAATAAACATACAAACTTTTTTAGAAATTGTACTTTTGTAAGTATTTTGCTTTTGCAATGTTCACCTTATCCTTTTTACAACCATAAGTACTTAATATTTAGTTTCCAAAACCTGTTTCATAAAAATAATGCATTTAAAAAATTGTTAAGTGTATAAGCTAGATAAATACTTGAATATTTGGCTTAGTGAACTCTTTGTAGCTAGTTTTGATACCATTGCACGGATCAATAGATAAAAACATTTTTTTTTATTTTTTGTCGAATTAGAATAAACCCCCATGCATACAAAAAGAAAGAAATATTGAGGGGCCTCACTATGAGGTTTTGCCCCGGGGCCTCCAAGTTTATAGTTACGGCCCTGAGCGGAAGGCGGACCCCAATGGAGAAGAATTATTGTAGCAGCGCGAGATACGCTGGGCCTGATCACATAAATGAAAATGATAAATGACATAAAAGAAATTCCTCCTTATCATCTAATAATGTACGTTTTGCTTACCTTAATTCATTTGCTTTTAAATGAAATCAGCTAGTCTCCCCGCAAGCGCCAGGGCCGGCGTTAGGGGGGGGGGGGGGGTAAGCGGGTCAAATGTACCCGGGCCCGCCGGCTGATGGACCGCAATTCCTAGCGCCGCCCTGGCAAGCGCACAAAGTCTGTCCTCATTCATGGTATTTCGCACGAATGTTTTCACTCGTTTCAGTGTAGAGAAGCATCGTTCTGCTTCTCCAGATGTCATTTGGAATGTCACTATTATCTGCAGAAGTTTAACGCTCTCAGGAAAAGCTTTTGCCAAGTTGTTTTCATAAAGAAAGTTCAATAAGCTCAAAGCACCTGTAGCTTTCATGAAATCCTTTCGGCTGCACGACACATTCGATTCACAACGTAAGTTTGGAGATTTTAGTTCAAACAAATTAACATTTGTTTTAGTTCTTGTTCTGGGAAAACAAT
>JARYHS010015331.1:0-10214 GCA_031002005.1 Vandiemenella viatica
ATACTAACTAGGGTTCGGACCTTTAGGACAAGTCATATTTTTTTCCTGCCTTCTTTTCGAGCTATAATGCTAAATTAAACACTGATTGAACGTTTCTGATTGTATTTTAATGTATTTTAAACAACATACAAATGCATATTCAGGCCATTTTCCTAGTTTTGGTCATATTACGATAATATTTATGGTCATATGGTAATATTTTGAGGAATAATCTGGTAAGTTTTAATAATGCCGGCAATTCACTAGAAGTTATAGGTGAGAAGAAATTAAAATAATTTTTCGCAGAACCGTACTCCTATTATACGTTGGGGAAAAAACAAAATTAATTGTCACTGAATTGGTCAGAATTCACCAGTCAAGAATTAAAGTTATATATGATAGTAGTTCTCTAAACGTATTGTTCCGCCCGCCTTTTAATCTCGACAATACAGTAGCATTATGCCTGTGTTGATCCCCGTCAATGTCTCACTGTCGTCAATACTTTTGAAAATAAATCTCGTTCAGTGTTAAATCTGCATTGGATTAGTGAGTACCGCCATGCTGCGGGGGGGGGGGGGGAATTCTGATAATGCGGGGTTACGGAGTTACGTAAAGGAATTTGGAGAGGAGTATTTAAGTACAGACGAAGCAGCCATTTTCTGTAAATTATGTGAAACTAAAGCGATTTAAAATTTAAATTTCCCAATGGTACGGAAGGAAATTATGCTGTCTACATTAAAGCGACAATACTAGATAAAATAGTGATGTATAATTGAACATGTTTTGAGGTATATAAATGTCATATTTTGTCATTTTAGGTCATATTTACCATTTTTAAAGGTCATATTTGCCTGCTTTTTTTCCGTAAAGATCCGAACCCTAAAAATAACTCTTCAGAGATTCCGGTGGGTGAGCGATCGCATCCGGACCCGCCATTCGGCAGGGCGCGGGTCTGAATACCCGAGGGATCATCCAGATTTCTGTTTTCCATGCTTTCCCGAAATCACAAAAAGAATTCTTTCCGGTTCCTAGTCCCGAATCCCCTCCTCCCGCCTCAGCTACCTCGATATCGGCGAGGCGTAAAGCCCGAAAAAGAAAAAAGTGCTTCATCAACATTTTTATGATTCAAATTTGAAATTGGCTATGTCTTTAAAGCTGAGTTTTTATATTGTAATAATTCAAGATTCAATTACTATTTTGTAAGCTGTATATATAGGATTTCTGTGTTATACATTATTTGTTTATCAATGATTACATTAGCCTTTTTGACTAAAATTCCTAATTCATTCACCTACCTTTATATTTTCGTTAAGATAAGTAACTATCGCTTTTGCAAACTTCTAGAACGGTTGAAGAAATTGCCTCTTTCGATTCTCTGAAGAGATACTGCAGACTTTTGAAGGAACCTCCTGTGGCTAGGAACTCCAATTTAACGGCGAGCGTTTCTCTCATAATTATAACTTCAGGGATTTACGTGCCCATTTTAACAAATTTTGTACCAACTAGTGATTCAGTAGTGACTCGAAATTCCCCGTAAACAAATTGTTAAAAAATGTTTACTGTTTCGTGAATTGGATAGACTGTCATGTGACTAATCACTCTGTTGCCGTATTGGATTAGTTGGCGAAATAATTACCTACCCCAATGTTTCTCAACTTAAAAAAAAAATTCAAACGTGGTTATTATTGTTAATTATTCTCTGGCATGATGAGAAACAAGTGCTAACGAAGACACAGTCCCCATGACTGATTCGCCAAAACTGATCACTCAGTCTTGCGATGATTCACCTTACTGATTAGTTAGATGAATGATTAGAGATGAATTCTTGCTGTTCTGATTTATGAGGAAAATTTACGCTATCTAAGCCTGGTTTTAAGTAGGCATTTAAAGAGAAAAACCGGCCTATTGCCAGTAAGCTTCGAGCAGTTAGAGTTCTATACTATAGTGAACTTAACAGATATTGATGTGATGGATCAGCTTTCCGCTGCAAGTAGCATTAGGCTGTTTGACAGTATTGAAAATATATTATAAATTGTAGTCATTCAGGAAACTAATTTTTTAATTTTGAAAAGAAAGAGTAATTATTGATAATAAAAAAGCGAAATAAAAATTTGATTTTTTTTACCCCTGGTCATGTGACATAAAACGCTCTAGGATTGGTGGTCACTTTAGTGACGTCACATGTCTGTAAACGCTGCGACTGCGAATGGAGCGTTTCGCATTACCCAAATTTTCAACTATTTTTATTGTTTGTTGCTGGTTATTTCTGATTATGAATTAATATAAAATCGATAACAATTTTTAAAAGCCTACAGCTGAAAAATATCGAAAATAGACGCCTTATTTGCGGGGATAGCTGTAGAAACAACCCCTGACATTTATTCTGTGGAGCTTAAAAATGTAACAGCTTCAATTTGAGAATCATCTATATTTAAACTAAAAGTTAGAGATTAACAGAAATCTTTTATAAGAATTAATAAAATTATAAGTTAAATTAGTTGTTTTAGGAGATATTGACGAGAAAAATGCAAGATATAATGTTGGTATAAGATAAATTTTTTACTTATGGCTTTACGCCTCATCGACGTCGAGGTCATTAGAGGCGGGATCGGACTGGGGACAAGAAACGAAAAGGAATTCAGTGATGGACTTTTTGAAGGAAGAATCCTGGTATTAGCCTGGAGTCATTTGGGGAACCCATGGAAAATCCAAATCTGGAGCCCGGACGGGGATTCGAACCAGCATCCTCCCGAATGCGAGGCCACAAAAATTAAATAATTGGGTGTTGTATGCCATTTTTCTTAATTGCTGATAAAAGATTATAGATAAATGATTTTTTTTGTTGTTGACGAAAGTGCATTTGTTTGTTTATTTATTTACCTATCTCGTTTCACTTCATCTCACACGTAGGAACTGTGATGTTTAAGTGTTTACTATTAATTTATAGAGGAACAACTAAGAAATTGTGTCCGGTCAGCTGCGTGATTGAAGAGTGCTAATGGAATTGAGAACGTCCTACGTTCGAACCTTGGATGGGATAATTTTTTTTTAATGCATTTTTTCCATTTTTTTCTGTTTTTTGCACTACAGAATCATTTTTTACTCGAAGATTTCATAAATTTTTGGTTGCTAAGCGTCATGCAAGCGTTTTAAACATAAATTGCTGCCGTACCAGAAACTTTTATGAAAAGATATCCTCTTTTACACATACAAGAGATACATTATAATGCGAAAAATACAGGTGCACGGCTTTGGATAATGGAATTTATTTTATAAATGAGATGTAGAAATTTCAAGCTATTCTTGCATCAGTTCTGGGACGTTATGTGTCCCTTTTGTTGGAATTTTTACGTGACGATACAACTGCAAGCTACCTGCCTGGCATCAATGAGTCTATTTAAGTGGTATTTACTTTTAATGTGCAAATAATTTTCTATTTATTTTTTTGAAAAAAAAAAACTGTTTTTCAATGTGCAAGCAACGTCCAGTTTCCTTTTTGAAGTCTTCTTTTGTCATGTTTCAAATGGATGTAATCTGCTTGTTACTAAAAAGGTTGTGAAGCCTTTAGAAAAAAAAACTAAATTGATGTTTTGGTAGATTTTCGAGAAAAAAAAACGAATATGCGATGCAACATACAGCAACTAGTATAGAAAGAAAACGACAGCAGAAAACAAATGAAACATATTCCGAAGCGAGGATCGAACCTACGGATACTAACCATAGTGATACTTGCCTTAAACAACGGATAATGTTAACTCTACGAAATTGCGGTGTATATGAGCTTCACAGAAAATGGTAAGTGACTTTGTCGCAGTATCAAATTGAAGTTCTTACATATTTAAGCTCCACAGAATAAAACTCAATGGTCGTTTCTATAGCTACCCCCACAATTAAAGCGTCTATTTCGATATTTTATCGCTGTGGGCTTTTACAAATTGTTCTAGATTTTGTATTCAGAATGAACTTTCATTCTTAACAAGAAATAACCAGCAACAAACAATGATAATAGCTGAAAACTTGGATAATATGAAACGCTCCATTCGCAGCCGCAGCGTTTACAGACATGTGACGTCACGAGTGTCGTTGGCCCGCGCCAGGCAGCAAAGGAGCGTTTTGGTGGGCTTTTAAATACTTTAAATTTTAACTTTTAATTTTTCGCAAAATAAGCACTTTCGACAAAAAATAAATAGTACTCGGTGAATAACGTTGTACCAATAAACAATTTAAACATATTTTCAAAAAGTAGTCAAATAGTTTAGTTACAACCCGTTGAGTTAACTTTTTTTTTTTGGAACAGTTTAACGTCCCTTTTTAACAACGTGGCTTTTAGAGACGGGAAAGGATTGGGGCAAGGAATGGGAAGGAATTCGGCCATGGCCTTTTGAAGGAAGCATCCCGGCATTCACCTGGAGTGATTTGGGGAAAACCATGGAAAACCCAAATCTGGATGCCCGGACGGGGATTCGAACCGCCGTCCTCCCGAATGCCGAGGCCCAGAACGCTATCCGTTACACCACCACGCTCGGTATTGAGTTAACAGAGGCGGCTCCATCCCCACTCCGCTGCCCCTTACCCCTACATGTAAATGAGAAATTTACCACACGCTTATATGGACATAGGTGGAAGAGTTAAGACGGTTTCCCACAGGCTGTGCATTTGTTATGAACAGCGGACCGTGGGGAGAGACCCGACTCTGCTGGCAAGGATGGCGCGCCTCTATGCGCCGCTCAGTTGGTAAAACATCAAATGCCCGGTTAGCTGAAACAACAATAGGCAAGGTGGAGGGGAGGTGGCTGCGCGGTGGAGAGGGCTAGCCTGGGCGTGTGCTGATCGGTAAAATGGTGCGGCCTACAAAACAACTGGCCGTGGGAAGCCAAGATTATTACATTTCAAAGACGGACATACAGCGTGGCGGCAACAGTAGGATTACTATTCCCATGGATGCAGAATCATATATATTATTTCCATAATATTTTTTTCACAAGTCATAATCTCCTTCCGTACCTAACCTAAGTCGATAAATAAGGTGTCATTTTAAAGATTAAGGTATCCACTTTACTCACATCATATTAATTTTTCCAAATTCGACTCTTAAAGGACAAAATTATCAATATTTCTAAAATGCAGTATTTTGTGTCATGAACCATTTATTTTCCTGAATACCTAATCAAAATCAATTAATGGAGTATCATTGTAATGTTTAAGATCTCAGCTTTGGTAACATCATATATTAAGATAGAACTTTTTTGGAATTCGGCCCTTAAAGCGCGGAAGTATCAATATTACTACAAAGCGTTTTTGTTTCACGAGACATTTATCTCCCTTGATATCTAACCGATATAAATAAATGAGGTAGCATTTTAACGATTAAGGTCTCCGCTTTGATCAGATCATATTTTAAGAAAGAAATGTTTCGAAATTCAACCCTTAAAGGGCAAAAGTATCATTACTTCCAAAACATATTTTTTGTCACGAGCCATTTATCTCCCTTAATACCTAACAGAAATCAGCTATCATTTAAAAGATTAAGGTCTCCACTCAGGCAACATCATAAATTAAGAACGAAATTTCTCGGAATTTGACCCTTGAAGGACAATTTTAATAACTGTAAAAGTCACACGTATTAAACAGTTCAGAGCTAAGCCGCTAGATGGCAGCAAAACATATCACAGAGGTATTAATAAACTGCTTTACTGACGTCGGCGTTTGTTACATACCTATTACACTAAAGAAATAAACAATTGATACACATGAGGCAGTTCTTTTATCATTTTAAAAACGATCAACCTTACTATTGATCGTAATCGCAAAATTTTCGCTCGGGTCATCTATTCTTAAAATAATCATGTAAATGTCACGGGGCTTCTGCAGCTAGTTGCAACTTTCACAACGATTGGCACTAGTAGGATGTGACGCCAATTCTTTACCTTCAGACGGAGTTTCCTCCGCAGCAATCATTTGACAGCAGGCTGAGCGGGCCTGAGAAGCCAATCCGGACATTTAGCTTTGAAGAAAAATCCTCGGCTTCGTCGGGGATAAAACACCGAACATCCGGGCCGTAGTCAGACGCAGTCTCCCTTTGTCTTTAAATTATATATACTTTTTGTTGGGATAAAAGTATTTAATATTTCTCTATTATAGTGAGAAAACATAATAGAATATTCGTTCTACCGCCTGAGTTACACGGCCGCCTAAAATAATGTAATAAGAAAATTGTACTAAATCTCTGAATACCAAGAATTTATGCATTTTGAAACTTTAATCTTGTGTTATTTTTACGATGAAGCGTGGGAATGTTTTGAGAAGACATTTTGGCTCAATTGCAGGTGACGAAGGATGGTGGCTGATGAGAAGAAGTTGAAGGCCGCAGAGGCAACAAAAGCAGGTGAAAGCGACGCTCCGCAAGCTCCAGACGGTGGCTGGGCGTGGGTTATCGCCGCCGCCGTGGCTGTCATACACGTGAGTTCACTACGGTGCTCCTTCTTTGGTTTAAAGCTAGCTTCCCACGGCCCGCGCGGGCGGTCCAGCCACCAAGAGTGGGCCGTGGGAAGGATCTCGTCCGTGCTAGCAGGGATGGCGCGCCTCTATCCGTCGCCCAGTCGATAAAGATCAAACGCACCGGTAGCTGAAACGACTCTTGGCAAGGTGATGGGGAGGCAGCGAGGGCCAGCTTGTGGCGCGTGCTGATCTGTACACTTCGGCTGATGTGGCGCGACCTGCAAAACCACGCGCCATGGGAACCCACCTTAACACACCTGTACAGGGCTCGGTGCGTGTTACGGTCAGGCATGGTCAGCGATGAGGGCCTATCCTCCCGATACTCACTGGACAACAAGTTGATTTGGAAATCGGTCCAGACCTTCAGCTTTCAGGAAAAAAACTTCTGAGGTCAGGGTCGGTTTAAGGTTACCGCAAGAACCGCAGTAGCGGGGGGCCCCAAGCTTGAGGGGGCCCCGCCACGATCGCCTTAAAAGTTTGTCCTTACTTAACGAACAATTTTCCTGCTAAACTAAATAATATACAAATTTAGAATGTTAACAAGCTGCGTTCACAATAGAAGTTTCCGAAGCGTGGAGTTCCACGAGATGTTCTTCATCAGATTCAGTTTTGAGAAAGTCTTTCTGATGTAATTACAATATGCCTATATATTTTAAGGCGTGTATTGCTCTGAACCTGTTTCAGCAATTTACGTAATTTCGTTCGAATAAACTCGTTCATCTTTTGACGTTTCATATAAAAAGTTATTGAATTAAAATGTGCATGCCGGCTCACGTGTCTCCATCCCCAAAAAAAACTATATGTACTAGCACAGAAAGGCATGAAAAGAAATTTCGTATACAAATAGTGTATTATAAATATAATAATAGCTATAAAATTGAATAAAAAAATAATTTCATTTGACACAATGGGCAGCAGGGCTTAGCTAGAAATGAAAGTGACAGTAGTTGAGAGATTCATATGAGATACATTGATAAAACACCAAAGACTCGGCGAAGTTGGTCCCGTCCAGCTAATACTGAATAAACTGTTGGCCCGTTTGTACACAGATTTAGAGAAACCTCAGTGCGTCTCTATTATCGAAAGTGTAGGCAAAAGTGCATCTAGAAATGAAGTAGGGGGCCCCGAAATCAAGCTACGCAGGGGGCCCCAAAATTCCTTAAGCCGGCCCTGTCTGAAGTACGCAGTGATTTGCTATACCTGTTACAAAAGCGGCCGCTTTCTATGACTCCAATGAACGACAAAACCATTCTATCGCTGGGGGCTAGCAACACTTTGCCTAAACTGTGAACAACAAAGTTCTTGACCTGTGTAGCCTTCTGGTACCTTAACATTTAATAATGCGCCACGCGTTCGTATTATACACCCCAAACGCGAAGGGTACAATAAATAAGTTCACTTAACAGTTTTAGGATCGCAAAATACTTGCATTCTTGATAAAGTTCTCTCTCTTACCAGAATTTCGGATAAAGCATCGGACAACTGTTACAAGTAGACAAATTCGCATGGTGTTACTCATTTTGAAATTTTAAATACGAGGGTTGTTTTTTTAAGTAAGGGCCGTTTTTATTTTTTTTAAAAGATACAAATACTTTTGTAAAAAAACTTTTATTTTCTGATTCTACACACTTTTACCTATTTTTCTACATAGTTGCCTTGTTTATTTAAGCACTTGTCATACCGTACAACTAAGTTTTTAATTCCCTCTTCAAAGAATTCGGCCGCCTGCTCCGACAGCCAAGAGTTCACGGCCGCTTTCACTTCATCGTCGTCATTGAAGCGCTGCCCGCCAAGATGGTGTTTCAGGTACCGGAAAAGGTGAAAATCGCTAGGAGCAAGGTCGGGGCTGTATGGTGGATGGTCCAAAACTTCCCAGCCAAAAGAATCAATCAAATCCCGAGTCTTTTGAGAGGTGTGAGGCCTAGCGTTATCGTGCAGGAGCAAAACTCCTTTTGTCAGCATGCCGCGCCTTTTGTTTTGAATTGCTCTGCGGAGCTTCTTTAGAGTTGCACAGTAGGCATCTGAGTTGATTGTCGTTCCTCGTGGCATAAAGTCCACTAGCAAAACACCGCGCCGGTCCCAGAACACAGTTGCCATAATCTTGCGCTTTGACAGCGTCTGTTTGGCTTTGACCTTGACGGGTGAGGTTGTGTGTCGCCATTCCATCGATTTCGCTTGCTTTCGGGAGTGATATGGGATACCCATGTTTCATCTCCAGTGACAATTTGACTCAACATGTCATCCCCTTCTTCCTCGTAACGAATCAAAAAGTCCAATGAAGTGGCAAATCTCTTCCCTTTGTGGTCCTCTGTGAGGAGTGTGGGTACCCACCGAGAACACAGTTTCTTAAACTTTAGGTTTTCAGACACAATTTTGTACAAAACCGATCTTGAAACTTGTGGAAATTCCAAAGAAAGAGTGGAAATTGTGAATCTTCTGTCCTCACGAATCTTTGTTTCGACTGCAGCCACCAAATCATCAGTGATCACAGAGGGCCGGCCTGAGCGTTCTTCGTCATGGACGTTTTGACGGCCATTTTTAAACTCTCTAACCCATTGACGCACTTTACCTTCACTCATTGCATTCAAGCCATAAACTTCTGTTAACTGACGATGAATTTCTGCAGCTGATAGGCTTCTCGCGGTCAAAAAACGTATCACTGACCGTATCTCACACGCGGCGGGCGATTCAATAATCGTAAACATTATAAAGTAGCACAGCGATGCGTACACGTCAGCTACAGAGCTGCAACTGGCATCAGTGTGAACGGGAAGGATGCCGGCAAGTGGCGCGGTGGATTGTTGCGGCGTCCGCGCGAACTACTTAAAAAACAACCGTCGTACATTTAAATTATTCTTATTACTATTTTCTTATGGCTTTACGCCTCGTCGACGTCGGAGTTAATAGAGACGGGAAAGGACTGTGGAGAAGGAACGGGAAGGGATTCGGTCATGACTTTTACAAGAAACCATCCTGGTATTCGCCGGGAGTAATTTGTGGAAACAATGGAAAACAGAAATCTAGATGTACAGACGGGAATTCAGACCCGCGTCCTCCTGAATGCGAAGCCAGAGCGTTACCGCTCACCCTCCACGCCAGGTCCAAATTTTTACTTACGGAACTTCTTCAACGAAGTGCGTAGGACACAAGAGAAGTTGTTCAAATGAAAGCTTCCCTGACAATACCTTTGAAGAAAGAGGAGAAGAGATGCACTGATCCTAGTCTCTTTGTGCTGTCGGTTCACTGCAAACACAGACAAGCATTTTAAACCGTCTCTAAATCACGCAGTGTCAAGCACACGACCTCGTAACCAAATTATGTATGTTTCAGCTGCAGTTCTATTTTGAAACATTTCACATAAATGTCGAAAGAAGAGATACTGAGGGACTCTTTAAAATGAACAGAAAGAAATATTGATAACTACATGATGGGTGATATTCTAGCGTTAAATAACTTAGATGTACCGGATTGAACGGATTGGTTTAGAAACAGCGTACAAACTCAATTATCACTCAATAATCACTCAAAAAAGTAGTTTCCTCAAGAATAAGCTTGCATAAATTTGACACGAATGACTGTCTCGAATATTCAAATCTGCACTGTGGGATCAGTCTTAAACAATAAAGACCGGAATATTATATAATATTTATGATGTACAAATAAAAACTGGTGCTTGTTCGCGAAACTGCGACTTGATGAGACTAAAATCATTTATAGTATAATGCTGTTTAATCTGC
>JARYHS010015332.1:0-43755 GCA_031002005.1 Vandiemenella viatica
TGAATCTCGGCAAAATGAAGTTATCCAGCATGTAGTAAAACTAGAATCCGTGATACAATAGATCAAGAACACGAAGAGGATACTATACTATGAGTCAAAAGTATGGATCTCTTGTCTGTATTGATGAACAGTTATGATAGCTTAGTAATTAATGCAATTTAACCTGCATCAGTCAGATGAATGTAATTCATTCATGAGCAGTGGAGTTTACTCTTTACGGAAGTAGCTTGAGTATATGAGACTTATGGTGTGAGGCACCCAGCAGAGGACACCCACGACGTTCCCCTTTCCTCCCAGTACCGTGGGCGGCAGCTGTGTTCCTGTTTATATTAAGATTACAGGAAATGGCGCAGCAGATTAAGCTGGCAAGCTATCTAGCAACAAAGTCGCGACGGACCTTGAAACAACGACTGTCCACTATTCTTTAATTGTATATTAAAATATTTAAGCATTAATTTCGAGACTCCATCGTTGCATGTTTCTATTTCGTTGTATTTTCTATTCTATGAAGTGTATTTGTTTTCAAATTACCACTGAAGATTTTTAAATAAGTTGTATTAACGTTTTCAGTCATTTTATCAGTGTTAATATCTAGTAAACTCTAGAAATGTGTATTAAAATTTTCATTTGGTTTAAGTAATTAATGACTTTGTACTGTACAGTAGAAAAATTTGTAGAACCATCGGTTCGAGGTGCAACAAAGTGTTGCAATGGTTAGTCTTCGAGAATTGTATATTAAGACACTTTGGCGAGAAAGCCAGGTGGCAATGAATTAAGAAAACCAGTGTCGAGATATCAACGTTTCAGGTTATGCCTCGAAGGCTGAAAGAAGGATTCTCAGAGCTGAAGTGTTTGTTTCACCATCTACTCGTATCAAATTAAGCATTACTAGTATATTGTGGATTAATAGTCTGGGTTGATTGCTCTTATGATAGGAATTGTAAATTATTCAATTGAAGATAGAAGTTTATATAATGACGCTATAGCTATGTACTCTCAACCCAGTGCCCATAGACAACTTCTTCTTAAGTCTGAAATCAGTATGATGTGTTAGAAACCTCTTCTTCTTAACGGAATGCAATTTAACGCTAGCTTAGGCAGTGGCTGATAGTCGAGGTAATAAGCTGTGGACCGGCGATACCGACTGTGTAGCCGTGGAGCATCTCATTCCAGGCTGAGAGAATGAAAAAGGCTATTCTTATTCTCCTTACGTCCCTATTCTGCTGCTAAAGAATCCACCTGAGTGTAATTCTTCCAGGGCACCTTAACGCTGTATCACATTTTAATTAATATCGTGTCATTTACGAACGGCCTGGTGGCTCAGTGGAAAAAGTGCTCGCTTAACAAATTCGAGGTCGCGGTAAACCACAGTGAGGCCAGGAATACCTCGGACTTTGATCATTCGAAACAGGGCAGAATGCACGTTAAACTGTATTCCCAGAAGGACGGAATTGGCCTTCCTACCTTGGCATATTGGCTTAGTACGCCTTCTCGAATATCCAAAGAGCATTTAGTTTGTGAACTAAGTAGTTTTGTATCATTTACACGGTTAAAGAAATTTTTTACAATGAACATAATTGAAGTTTTACGTTTATATGTAGTTTCAAATTTTGTTCTTAAAATATTGGGGAAATATACATACAGCTTGCCAATTTTTACAGCTTGTCAACTGTTCTTGTATTTTGAGTGAACAGATATTTGGTAAGCTGACGGCTGGTTCACCACTTTCCATCTATCCAAGAATTTTATATTTTTGTGATATACTGATTTTATTTGCAATATGGTTGACCCATTTCAGTGAATCATTCACGATTCAGTGCCATCTTATTTTTTTAGCTAAGTCTCCATTGGCTTTAACCATCCAGTTTATGTCAGCACACGAATTACCACTTCTGAAACCACTACAGAGATCCTATAATAACAAAAGTTGTATACAAGAAGAATTACATAGTATAAATCTTAAAAACTAGATTACAGCTACTGATCTTAACGTTTGTGGCCCTTTTGAAGCATATTAAATATTTCTGTTTATTAATTGTATTTCGTTTAGTGACATGCATTTATGAACACTAATAAATCTCGAAATGATTTTGAGGCGTGTTTTGGTTTCATACTTATGTTATTTGGCCTGCAATAGATTTTGATATATGCGTTTTGTTCAATATCATTTGCCTACTTCCTTCTGTTTTATTTTTTTTATTCATATATTTGCTAAAATGAAATTAACTTTTATAATATTGCCTGTGAATTACTATGATAATAACGTTCTATTGTAAGATTTGTTTATATAAGAAAAAAAGCAAAGATAGGGAGAATGAGTGTTTAAGATTCATACTAGGTTAATTGCACGATCGTAAAGTTGAGAATTATACCGATATTCAAAACGTTATGTGAGGTCGCTGTATGGTACGGGCACCTTAATTGTCGTTGACAGCAGCTATAGCACCGGCTGCATTGCGGCAGCTCACGTGACGCCTAACGTTATCGATCGTCGGTTGAAGGTCGAAATGGTGACCACAGAAGTCGTTAGTGTTGTAAGTTACTGACGCGAAGTCCAACCGAGCTGATCGTTGGTACCAGATATAATACCATAATTAAATATTTAAGGATTTTATAGTAAAAATGTTATGAAAATTTATTTAATATTTAGCATATATCATTCATTTTATTTAATCTTAATTTTGACTAGCTGATACCCGCGACTTCGTACGCGTGGATTAATAATTTCTTTGCCAGAATTGAATGTAGAAAGTTGTTGGTAGCGAAGGATTGGTCCCAAACAACATCGAGTCGGTATAACATGACCGGAAAGCCATCACTGATCATTCTACCATCGAACCTGTCTCTTGAAGAGAATCAATTCCCAACATATTTAAAAACAGAAAAACAAACGATGGTGAGGGGATTGGGGGGGGGGGTGTTAACTAAGGGCAGCTTTATTTCAGCATGGTCTTTTATTCTTTCTTCAGCATGAGAATCAGATTCTTGGGTTCTAATAACTTAAGCTGCTCGTGCTCTGCTAGACCTACAACTTAGGCCAGTTTACGCCCTCAAGGCATGTCAAAAAAAGAAGGCAAAATAAACTGGTTCCAGAAACATTTAAGCAGACACAAAGTAATAGGACAGAGAAAATCGACATATATACTAAATAATACGTTTTTTTTCTCTAAACTAAAGTTATTAACAAATTATAAACTAACATAATGCGTGAGAAGCATAGCTTGAGCAAGCGACGTAAGATTACAGACTAACACACACATCCTTCTCTCTGTCACCATTCGATAAGTTCTCAAAATTTCATGACTACAACTGTTAATCATACCGAAAAAAAATGTCCTGTGCCCTCCCTACAGATTTTCTTGTCAAATTCCGTCAATATCGGTATAGGCATTTAATCGTCAAAACGAATTTATAGTATTATTAATGCAGATCACACACACACACTGACTGCGAATCACCCCTGAGGGATCAATATAACGTAAAAAGTGTACACCTACAGCACTGCAAGACTGCCTACGATTTGCCTGGGATTGCACCCCTAACTTTGTGATGTCTGCAGTTTAACATTCAATCCGACTAACCGACGGCCCAGGCGTGAATCTTAAGATCAAAAACAAATTTTAAAAATCTTAGCCTCCACGGAGAATTGAACCAGAGGCCACGACCCAAACATTAGTAAGCAAGCGCATTAACCACGCAGCTACCTGACCACTAAACAGAAAATCACAACAGAGACCCTCCATATCCAACGCGTCTGTCTAACGCCGTTCAGTAATTTTTCGAAATTATGAGACAACATGTATTATTTATACAGATACTTTTTCAACCAAATGTATACAGTATTTTTCTCCTTGTTTCAAAGGATAAGTATGCAAAGTTTCATCGAGATCGGATGAAAACTGTGGATTTGTATGAAGAACAAACAAACCAACAAACATTCATACATTCATCTTTATATATATATAGATTAAGACGAATGAGATAGCGCTAATGACCCCGATGTCGACGCGCCCTAAAAGCTGCTGCTGTGCTGCTACGAATGAGATTCAAGATCGTTGATAAAATTCATGGACTTCGCCACAAGCATTTACGAGATTTTGCGATGTGTACTGTGGGGGGTGTAAGGGATTTGGGAGAGGCTATACTAGTCTTTTCCAATCAAATGTCAACCTCTCCTTCACGTGGTGCACCCTGTTTGCACGGACGAGGCTCTGGCGACTGAAAGATTCCCGGTATAAGGAGTCACCCACTGCTTGCCAACGGCCTCTGAAAAGAGGGCGGAAGAGCGGGGAGCGGTTCAGGGCACCCTCTTGCCCTTGGGGTTGGAAACGGCCCCTAAAGGCGGATGAATCAGAAATGATCAACGGCATGGGGATGCAGAAGGCAACGGGAAACCACTGCATTAAAGACCCAAAGGGTATCCCGAGGACATGTAATCCTCTCAAATTACATATATCATGATGGCTTCTTCCTGGGTAAAATATTCCGGAGGTAAAATAGTCCCCCAATCGGATCTCCGGGTGGGGACTGCTCAGGGAGGAGTCATCAGAATGGATAGAAACATTCTACGAGTCGGAGCGTGGAATGTTAGAAGTCTGAATAGGGCAGGTAGGTTAGAAAACTTAAAAAGGGAGATGGAACAACTTAAGTTAGATGTTTTTGGGATTAGTGAGATTAAATGGAATGGACGCACAGGATTTCTGGTCTGGGGAACACAGGATAATTAGCACACAAGCTGTCAATGGAGTCACTGGTGTAGGATTTGTAATGAACAAGAAAGTAGGGAAACGGGTTAGTTATTATGAACAATTTAGTGACAGGATTATTTTGATGAGGTTAGAAACTAAGCCCGTCCCAACCACATTAGTACAAGTATATATGCCAACGTCACAGGAAGATGACGAAGAAATAGAAAAAATATACGCTGAAATTGAAGAATTAATCCAATATGTGAAAGGGGAGGAAAATCTAATAATCATGGGTGATTGGAATGCAATAGTGGGAGAAGGAAAAGAGGGGAATACTGTAGGAAGTTTTGGTCTAGGAGAAAGAAATGAGCGAGGAAGCAGGTTGCTAGAATTTTGTGAAAGATATAAGCTAGTAGTGGCGAACACACTGTTTAAGAACCATGCAAGAAGAATATACACCTGGAAACGTCCTGGGGATACAGGCAGATACAGCTAGATTATATCATGGTCAAACAGAGATTCAGGAATCAAGTTCTAGACTGTAAAGCGTACCCAGGAGCAGACATAGACTCGGACCATAATTTGATAGTAATGAAGTGCAGGCTGAAATTCAAGCGAATAAGGAAGCAGCATAAGCAGAACAGACTGGAAGTGAATAAACTGAAACAATCTAGCACAAGAGAAAAATTTGCAGAAATGGTAGACTTAGGTCTAAGAATTAACTGTGAAAGGAGCTCAACCGAGGACGAATGGAAGTGCATTAAAGACCGAAATAATGAAAGCTGGCAAAGAAACCTTAGGCTTTAGGGAACAAGCTGCCCGAAAACCTTGGATCACAGAAGAAATTTTGCAGCTGATCGATCAGAGGAGAAGGTACAAAAATGCTCAGGATGAAGCAGGAAAAGAGCAGTACAGGCAATTTAGAAATCAAATAAATAGGAAATGCAAAATAGCAAAAGAAAAATGGCTACAAGTAAAGTGTGAAGAAGTAGAAAAGGAAATGGTCGTAGGAAAAGTAGATGTTGCATATAGAAAGATCAAACAGAATTTTGGAGAAATGAAGAAAAGAGGTATGAACATTAAAGCTGCCGATGGGAAACCTCTTTTAAGCTCAGAAGATAGAGCTAACAGATGGAAGGAATACATTGAGAAACTGTATGTTGGGGACGACTTGAACAATAGTGTATTGGAAAAGGAAGGCGATGTCGACATGGATGACTTAGGAGATCCTGTTTTGAGGACAGAATTTAATAAAGCTCTGAATGACTTGAAAGCAAATAAGCAGTTGGAATTGATGAGATCCCTGCAGAACTTCTTAAATCTCTAGGAGAGGAAGGAATCGAAAGATTATTCAAGCTGATATCAAAAAGTTATGAAACAGGAGAAATTCCAACTGATTTTAATAAAAATATCATCTTCACACTTCCAAAGAAAGCACAAGCTGACAAATGTGAGAATTATCGCACAATTAGTCTAACATCACATGCTTCAAAATTACTGACCAGAATAATATACAGAAGGATGGAAAGGGTAGTAGAAGAGATAGTAGGTGAAGATCAGTTTGGGTTTAGGAAAAATCGCGGTACAAGGGAAGCAATTCTGTCTTTAAGATTAATACTTGAAGGGCGGATCAAGAAAAACAAAGATACTTTTATGGCATTTGTTGATTTAGAAAAAGCTTTTGATAATGTTAGGTGGGACAAGATGTTCAAAATTTTAAAGAAGTCAGGTCTAAAGTATCGAGATAGAAGAATACTCTATAAACTATATAAGAATCAAGTGGCTGTGATAAAAGTAGAGAATCACGAGAGACATGCATCAGTTAAAAAGGGTGTGAGACAAGGTTGTAGTCTATCCCCGTTAATATTCAACTTGTATGTAGAAGAAGCAATGAAGAAAGTCAAAGAAAAATTTCCATGTGGCATAAGTTTTCAGGGAGAAAAAATCAGTATGCTACGATTTGCTGACGACATTGTCTTATTAGCAGAGAGGGCTGAGGATATTGAGAAGTTATTGAATGGCATGAACAAAATACTGAAGGAAGATTTTGGACTGAATATAAATCAAAGTAAAACAAAAGTGATGAAATGTAGCAGAAATGATACCAATACTAGCAGATTAAATATAAAAATAGGATCGGATGCAATAGGAGAAGTGAGTGAGTTCTGTTACTTGGGAAGCAAAATTACAACCGATGGCCGAAGCAGGAATGATGTTAAAGCAGAATAGCACTAGCAAAAAGAGCCTTCATGAAAAAGAGAAACCTTTTAGTTTCAAATATTGATCTAGGAATTAGAAAGAACTTCTTAAAACTCTATGTGTGGAGCACAGCACTTTACGGTAGCGAAACATGGACTTTAGGAATACCGGAAAGAAAGAAACTTGAAGCATTTGAAATGTGGTGCTACAGAAGAATGCTGAAAATTAGGTGGACAGACAAAGTAAGAAATGAACGAGTTTTGGAAATGATGGGTGAGAAAAGAAGTTTATGGAAGAAGCTTACAGGAAGAAGAGACAGGCTGGTAGGTCATATTTTGAGACATGCTGGATTGGTTAATTTGTTAGTGGAGGGAACAGTCGAAGGTAAGAACTGTAGAGGTAGACAGAGATTAGAATATATGAAGCAGATAATTGAGGACGTGGGTTGTAAGGGGTATGTAGAAATGAAGAGGTTAGCACAGGATAGGAAGGGATGGAGGATTGCATCAAACCAGTCTAAAGACTGACGACAGCACAAAAAAAAAAAAAAAAAAAAAAAAAAAAAAAAAAATCATTTATGAGGGGGAGTTTGCGACCGGTCCAGCATTCGACTAGGACGCATCATTTCGACTGTAGGCAGCAAAAAGCAATCTCGAATTACAGAATTTATTATAAGGAAAAGCTAAGCGTAGCATACCACAAAGCCGTAATGGGGAGACATTCAAGTCGTGCGCATGGTATGGAAAACCATCTGATGACCATTGCTATTCGTTATTCTTATGAATGATTCTATTGACGGTTTACTATCAGAAGTTATATTTTTTGCAGATGACATAGTTTTATATAACAGCATAAAAACGACAAAAGACTGTAAACAGCTGCAGGGAGATCTCGACAAGATATCAAGCTGGGTGAGTCAACAGGAGATGAAATAAATGCAAAGAATAGCCAGCTTAATAGGTACAGATATAAAAAGCTAATGTTTGATTATTATTATGAAGAGAGAAGAAACTGCATATTGAAGACTCAAAATGTAAATCCCGTGGCATAACAAGATTTAATTAATATTCAACGCCGAAGAAACATCCAGCCTTAAATTTTTGTCTCTATTTCTCTATCATCCTTTATTCATGAGCACTACTATCTCGCTACTCCAGTCCTTTGGTATGCAGCACGTATCCAGTCTCAATTTAAACACTATTTTAAGATAAGATACAATGTCAGGTCCTGCAATCTTTAAGACTTCTGTAGTAATATTATCTACACCAGCCCCTAATGTTTTTTCAGCTTTCTTAGTTCTTTCATGAAATAATCAGGACCAATTTCAAATTTTTTGTTCTGCTCATTTCTAACTGTATTTTTTAGCTCGTTATCCGATTTAGAGACCCCCGTTTTGAGTCATTATCCCTATTGGTCTCACTAAACCAATTTCTTAAATCCTTTTGCCTTTTTAAAATCCTTCGCCATCCTTACCTATAAGCACCTTCCTTTACCATTTCATTCGAGGTATCTCGCATATACCTGTATCCTACTGACTGAGATTAGAATTAAAATCATTGCCTAAGCCATGCAGCTTACTTAAATAGAGCTTAAATTGCACATAGATACCTCTGATGTGGTTACATGCCAACCTCTCCGTTAGTTTACTTGCAACTGATGTGAAAGTTAATGGGGCCGTAATTTTGGACTCTATTTGTTACCCCTTCGTTATTGACCGGTACTACTATCGCAGTATTCCAGTCATCAGGTAAGTTCAAGTATCGGGACTCAATTTAAATTACGTTTTAAGATAAGGTACAGTGTAACACCCTGTTATCTTTAAAATATCTGTATTATTATTATTAACATCAGTGGCCAAGTGGGTTTTTAGCTTTTTCGGTTCCTTCATACATCCTCAGGAAATATTTCAAATTTTTCAGATTTCTAATTGTGTGGGTAGGCTCATTACAGTTTTATTTTAGATAGTAATAGAAATTTCTGGATGCATCAATCAGTGATCCCCTGCATCAATAATTATCTGCATCTTAGGCACCTTGTTTTCCATTAATATTTCCTTCTTTTGTTGGTAAGGTTTATAAAGGGAGCACCAAAGAAGCGAAATAATTGGATTACAAAACTTTGTTCGGACAATTGCTCGGAAATGGTGGCATAGTTAGGGACTCACATTTTGAGTATCAAATACAGGAGTAAGATAGCGTGCGAAAGATAACAGATAGCTTTGTTTGTGGACGCTGTCAGTAACTGTTATGATAAAAGAGCAGGATTGGGAGTCATAGGAAAACAGGAAGATGATTAAGGCATTTGTTGGTGATGGTGATTGGATGGATAGGCTCGAATAATTGGGAGTAGTCCATGAAAAGGAAAGAGTAACCATAGACACTGGACTATTGCTTGAAATCATGCTTGAGGGATTACCAAGGGAAGTGATGACTAGTTTATTAAAAGGCCGAAGGGTTTAAATTCGTAATTGGCAAAGTATATGAGTGGAGGAATTTAATCCTCAAAATATATCAGACAGTATTAATAACAATATCGATATAATAAAAATAATTGGTTGGTGTATTGTAATTACCACTAGAGCAGGCTGTCCATTTATTTATTTATTTGTCATGTCATATCATTTTAATCACCATTAGTCAATACAATTTTGAAATAGGCTTCGTCATGTACATACAATAATTATATATACATGTTAATACACGTGATAGTATAAGATAAATAATGTAACTAAATATATATTACATCAAATAATTCCTTCTGTTTTTATATGGACACATTGCAGTTATGAGATCCTTAGTGCTATTTTTAAATTTATTTAGTGTCATCATTCTCAGATTCTTAGGTAGATGGTTGAAGAATCTGATTCCCATCGACTTAAAACTATATTTAGTTACGCTAATGTGAACAGTATTCAATTCTTATATTGTGCTTTATCTCTAGTGTTATGATCAAGTACCTCAATATGTCTTTTAAAGAGGTGTTGATTTTCTTTACAATAAGTATACCCGGTAATGTCATGATTCCTAGCTTTAAGAAAAATTCCTTGCAGTGCATTCTGGTAATGCTCCACATATCAGGTGAACTGCTATTTTTTGTAAGACAAAGAGACCACTGTGAGTGGGGACTATTTTCCCCATAGGACATGCAGCAGTGATTCATGCATCCTGCTGAGGAAGGAACTTTGGGATTTGAAGCATGTCATGGTTAATACACATACATAAATATGAGTCATAATCATCGTGAAAAACAATCAACATATTGCAAAAACCAAATAAAGAGAATAAAAATAAACAATTTTTTACAACTGTGTTTTTGAAAAAGGTCTTATTGAATACAATTGATTATTTTGTTCAAATTCTTGAATGGAGTAGAAGTAGCTGCCGATAAAATAAATCCTCAGTTTTTATTTAAAATGTATCTTTATTATCTGTAGACTGTTTTATACTCTTGGGAAGTTTATTAAACAGAAGTATCCCAGTATAATTAACTCCTTTGTACTAACGACAGAGATGTTTGTGTTTTGTGAAAGTTATTTCTGTTTATTGTATTGAAATGATCCTATGACAAAAGTACATGCAAGAATATATTTGCTTAGAGGTCTTTGTATGAATATCGAGTTTTTTAAGAAGATGTCTGCTAGAAGTTCTTGGTTTTTTCCCTATAGCTATTTTCTGTGCTATGATAAATTTTTACTTTGTGGAGAGTTTTCGCCAAAAATTATTGCCATATGACATCAATGAATGGAACTATAGGAGTACACCTGTTTTGTTAATTCTAGATCTGCTGTTAAAAAAGTGTTCGTATTGCAAATGTGGCACTACTTAACTTCTTCATATTTTAATATCAAGGAATTTCATACTCTTTGTTCTAAGATTGTATTATTTTTATAGCGTGCTTGTAAATTCTGGCTGTGCATAATTTTTTTTTGTTTTAAACCTAATATAATATTTTTTTTTAATTTAATTTTAATGAATTTGCCTTAAACCAATTTGCTACTTCACTAAGTACTCATTTCATTAAATTCTTGATTACTGTTTGGTGTTTTCTCACAGTCACGTTAGCATCATCCGCAAATAAAAAACTTTGTCAGGATAAGTTTCCAGCAAGGTCATTGATGTATAACAAAAAGGGGAGGGGTTCTAGGACAGAGCCTTGTGGAATTTCATGTTTTATTTTCTCCCAGTCTGATGAAGCATCTCTACTTATTTTAGAATCAATAACGGAAACTTTTTGCATTATATTTTCCATGTATGATTTCAACCATTTACCTGCAGTTCCATAAATACCATTGTAGTCCATTTTCTTCAAAAGTAATTCATGGTTTTATACAGTCAAATGCTTTTGCAAGATCACAAAATATTCCTACAGGACTCATTTTATTATTCAGTTCCTCAAATGTGTTATTTAAAAATGAATATACAGCCATTTCTATGGATGATCCCTTTTGGAACCTAAACTGTGAATTAGTGACGATATTATATTGTGTAACATGTTTTATTACACTATATGATTAAAAAAAAATCTATCAAAATCCTGAAAGTAATGAAATGGGACGATAGTTATCTACACATGTTGCTTCTCTTTTTTTAAACAACGGTTTTACAACTGCATATTTTAGTCTCTTTGGAAACACACCTTGCATTAATGGTATCATTACAAATATGGGCAAGTACATGATTAATACAATCTGAACATTTTTCAGTATTTAATTGAAATATTGTCATAGCTGGAATAAATGATAGGTTTTTAATTGTTTAATGAGTTTATTTATTTCTGAAACTGTTACTGGTGGCAATTGCATCACCACATATCAATTTGGGAAAGCAGTCTGAAGAAGCCTTGGGGCACTATGTGAGGATTGCTTTTGTATGCCTAATTTCTCTACAACTGAATTAAAATGTTTGCTAATTATTTCACAAACTTCCCCTACTTCACTATGAACAGATCCATGTTGTTCTATTTTTATTTCTTTAGAGTGATTAAATTTTACAGTTTCAGTTTTTATTATATTCCATATAGTCTTCATCTTATTACCTGAATTCTCTGATATGTACCTATTCTTGGCCTTTCTTACTACATTTCTTGGTATTTTAGAATAAAATTTATATTTAGCTTTAAGTGTATAATTATCTTATTCTCTTACTTTTAAGTTAAAATCCCTTTTTGTTGCACTAGATACTCTATGGTAATACCCTTTGTTATCCATACCCTTACCCAACTCGCTGTTTGGAGTGTTGACAACTTTCCTTTTTTGCAACTTCCTTCAAAAAGTGTTTTCAATATTTTAAGAAAGGAATAAAGTTTTACATTAACACACTGTGCATTGTAAAATTCTGACCAGTGTTCATTATTTATTATGTTTGCATTAATATTTCTTCTATATACCCAGCTTTTCTTTATCTTTTTAATAGTGTTTCTGGATACATAATAGATGGGCATCATGATCTGAGATGCAATTATATCTAGAAGTATGTTGTAGTACTATACTGAGAAATATAATTAAAAAATGTAAATTTCCCTACAAGAATACAAAATAATAACAGGACTGCATTTCATAAGTGCTGTTTAAGTTAAAAGACAACATCAAGGCCTTCATATCTAGCTTCTCATTGTTGTGACTGTGAATGTCAACATTAAAATCTCCAAATAAAACTATTTGTTTTTTTATTTGCTGGCGGTATTTGGAGGAAAAGCTGAAGCTGAACTAACATACATATTGAACTGGAATTTATAAGCAATCTGCAGAATTCCATACTAAAGTTGACTGAATCATTAATGAATAATTTCACCCTACAAATGTTTCTACTCACACATAATACAGTTTAACTAGATACATTGTTTGCCAAAATTATACACAAGTTTAACAAAACAGATAATACATCAATAAACCTCTATGATTCTTCATCAAGCAAAACACTCCTGCACTGCAATTACTGCGTTCTTCCAAAAGCACATACATCTTTCCAAAAATGTTTCACATCCAATGTGCACTTACTTTCTACTGCAATTGGTAAACGTTCAAAGAAGATGGTACTGAGCAGTGATAAAGGACTAAAAACCCTGTTATTGGCACTTCCTACAGGGAGTTTTTAAAATTATTTTCTATATGGATTTAGTGAATTAAAATGGTATATTTATTCCATGTACAGCAAATGTCCTCTTTTAAATTACTTGATAATACAAGCAGTTTGCGTAATTGAAAATACTGAAAAAGTAACCATTATAAATAGTTACAAGTAAAACCGAAGTTAGCCTCTACTGGGCTATTTTTCATATTTGGTAACCTACCCTAAGGTAGTATATACACTGGAACTGACTTCAGCCGAATTTACTGTCTGCCGAACATCCAGCCAAACTCTGCCAACTGAAGTGATTACAATGGCCCAGACTTCAGATGCTTTATCGCAAACTGGATTAAAGTTACACAAACAACACCCTGATGTTTTGACGTTGTGATCCAGTTGATGGCTTTGCAGAACCAAATTTCCTAGTGCTTTATGACTAAATGTTGTTTCCTGTTATCGATTACCTTAAACTTTGTTTTTATTTCTTCAGCCTCACTTCCAGGTTCTATCAGATGATCGCGAAAGATGAGAGGTGTGTCGTTCTAAAAATTCATAAAACTTCGTTTCATCATCCATCAGATATTTCAACAAAGGTAAACCCCTTTTTTATGAAACAATAAAAGTACATTTGTGTTTTGAGATAGCAAAACTAAAGTATATTTTACATAAAATAGTACATTTATTTTATTAGTTTTGAATGTATCTTTTGGATTACTTCTAAATTGTCACAGCATGCGATTGGCATATGGAAGGTCCCAAGTTCAAATCCTGTTCTCAGTTGAAATTTTTATGGGCCTCAAATTACCCTTCACCTCTGTATATAGAAAGATTTCATTCTTTGCCTAACGAAAATTGTAAAGTAAATCAAAATATACCTCAAATAAAACAAACATATCACAAGTGATTGACATTTTCATTCTGATGCTTCCAGAAATGAGAGAATCTTCACAGCTCTAGTATAGTGACCAAAGACTTATTGTTTATAATGCCAGGCCAGATGCCCCCCCCACCCCCCCAATCAGCTGTCGAGCCAAGTACAAATGTGACCCACATGGGAATTTCAGGCTGAAAGCTGTGATTCACTCAGCAAAGTGTTAAGAGAAGAAAATATTACTTCTTTCACTAGTTGGTATTGCAAGAATGATGTTAACAGCAGAATAGCACTAGCAAAAAGAGCCTTCATGATGAAGGAGAAATCTATTAGTTTCAAATATTGATCTAGGAATTAGAAACAACTTTTTAAAGCTCTATGTATGGAGCAACAGCACTTTCTGGTAGCAAAAAAATGGACTTTATGAATACCTGAAAGAAAGAAAATTGAAGCATTTGAAATGTGGTGCTTCAGAAAATTAAGCAGACAGACAAAGAACGAGTTGTGGAGATGATTGGTAAGGAAAGAAGTTTGTGGAAGAAGCTTACGGAAAGAAGAGACATGCAGGTAGGTCACTATTTGAGACATGCTGGATTGGTTAACTTGTTAGTGGAAGGAACAGTCAAAGGTAAGAACTGTAGAGGAAGACAGAAATAATAAGGGGTATGTAGAGATGAAGAGGTTAGCATAAGATAGGAAGGGATGGAGAATTGCATCAAACCAGTCGAAAGACTGATGACAGCAAAAAAAAAAAAAAAAAAAAAAAAAATGTACATGATATAGTCAGCCTCTTTGAATTGGCAGAATTTTATTAATTTCACACCTAACTTCAGTTCTAATTTGAGATATGTCATTATTTACTGCTTCTGATATTTCAAGTGAATATTGTTTATAAGAAGCCTGTGAAGGGCATGTTTAATGACATTTTTCGTATAACAGTTGGGAAATATTAGAAGGGACAGGTAAAAAATTCCAGAGTTCACTAATGGAATGGAATGGACAGACTCACCTCCACCAGATTCATTCACGGTGCCTTAGCAGCATGTTCAAAGACCGAATCTACATTTTGTTGGAACTCTGTTCACATATTTCAGATATCAACAAAGAATTGTACACAATGCTCCAAATGTCATGAGTTTTGTACCAAATATAGGAAAACTGTGAACTGGGTAAAACAGTAGGGACTCATTTCTTCTTGTTAAGATGAATTTATTAATTATTAAAAATAGTTCATTTAAACCAAGCCCAAAGCACAACTCAAAACTTTAAAAAATGTGCTTACAACAAATCATATCTAATAGGCACAGACAACTTTTCTTATATTCTACTACATAAACATACATTAGAAATTATCATCTAATATAAAGCTAAAGGAAGAACAAAAAATACAAAATAATTTGGTGAAGTTAAAATCAGAATGTGTCAGAAGAAAACTGCTAATCTTTGTTTCACCAATGAGACTATTAATCAGACACATCAAATGATGTTCATAAAGGATAAAATCAAGTATTACAAATAATATTACACTGTAAAAAATTCTGTAGAAATGTAGATGCTCACTTCACATTATGCTCCAATTGTTGAGAGAAAAAAATAAATAAGTGTAAATGTTAAGCAATGAGAAATTTACACGATGACTTGAAACAATAATTGTTGCACACACAATGCAACCACTTACTGATATGTAATTAAATTCACTGCATTATTATTTATATAAATATCAAGGATGCATACATTATCAAAAATCATTATTTAGATATTTAGATATTATATTGAGTTTTAAGATTAAATATAATTAAAATACAGTACAACATTGATAATCGAAACCAAATGAGATGCAGGGTGGTTCAGATTTTGGATTTGTTTGTGTATAGAATATAGTACTGGATTCAAGTTACTTTCCTTAAATAATATATTTGCTACTTTACAATTTTACACAGCTGTAGCAAAAAAAGCAACAGAACACTAAAAGTCATCAGCAAAGCAAAACAGAAAATTTGCACCTATCACATCTGTAGTCAGTTTGCTACCGAATTCTAAACTGGGGTGCTTTGTTTTAAAAACAATCGTGTTGAAAATTTTGTAAACAATAACAAAAGTGCATGACAAAGATGGCAAGTTTTGGGTTTCTAACAAGCTAAAAATAACCACCACAATGAATGACTCTTATAATTACATTCGTAATTGTTGTTGCATCACATTAATTAAAGCAACTATTTTGTTGATTGTGATGTTTCTGTATCAATAATAAAATAATAAACCCGAGGAATAAGGATTAAAACCATTGTTCTTAGTTAGTTTAAAACCTGAATTACAAATATGTACCATACAGTGTACAAAAGAAATTGACATTACTGTAAATAGTGAACATTTTGTAAAGAATTTAAAATGTATTGGTAATTGAAATTTTGGGGAACTGATGTTTAAAATATCTATGTTCAGTAATAAAAATTCTCTAATAGACCATAATAAAAATTGTTGATAATTAAAGCAATTTTTATATATTTAAAATAAAATAAGACTATAATCAATTTTCCATAACATTAACAGGACAGTCACCTAAATTTGTTCTCTTCTGAACCAAATTCTATTTTGTACAAATAATTCAGCCAAATCATTCATATACTCGATTCTCTTATGCACCACACATTAGTGGAGATGGTTGTTAAAACTTTGGCTGGTTTACAGGAAAACTGCTGCTTAAATGTGTTCATGCATGCTTCATAAGCATATGTAATAATATAAACAATTTCCTACAAATTTCAAAATCACAGTGTATCCCTCATATACGGATTATTTACTGCTGTATTAGACTGCTGGGCAATAAAAACAATAATTCATTAATTTTAGTATTTTATGTCTTCTCACCAGGAGAAATTACTTTATAATTATGATTTTTCAGCGATTTAAAGCATTCGCCAAAAGGATTATTCTTTGTATTATCAGGTTACTAGGCTGCTTAAATGATTTTATACACAGTTCACAAATATAAGTTGCTCCGAGTTTCACAACATTGTTTGACTGCTCAAACAATTTTAAACATGAGAATAGAGCTTCACGCTTATATGGATCCTTTTGTGATTTCTGAGATTTGATGAATGGTTAAACGATTTTCCACTAGTTTCACAAGCACATAGCGTCTCATTTTAATGGCTTTTTTATGATTTATAAAGTTACCAGGTTCCTTAAATGACTTTCCACAAATTTCACAAAGATAAGGCCGCTCGCCCGTATGAATCCTTTTGTGTACTGTAAGGTCACCAGAATGCTTAAATGATTTTCCACATTCTTCACAAGTATAAGGCCGTTCACCTGTATGAGCTCTTTTGTGCGCTTGAAGGTGATTTGACCTGTTAAACTTTTTCCCACAAACATCACAACTATATAACTGTTCACCTGTATGTACTCTTTTGTGTGTTACGAGATCACTTGATAGCCTATACGCTCTTCCACAAAATTCACACACGTAGGGCCGCTCGCCAGTGTGAGTTCTTGTGTGTGTTACGAGGGAACAGAATCAGTAAACAATTTTCCACAAATATCACATTTGGAACAAAGCTCAGCATTGTGGATACGTTTATGTGACACCAGGTGACCTGAGCGTCTAAATGATTTTCCACAAACTACACAAACATAAGGACTCTCGCCTGTATGGATCCTTTGATGTGCATTTAGGTAACTAGACTGCTTAAAAGCTTTTCCACAAACATCACAAATGTATGGTCGCTCGCCTGTGTGAACCCTTTTATGAACTCTAAGTTCACTGGACGACAGAAAAGATTTTCCACAACATTCACAATTATGAAGGAAATCACCCGTGTGGATTCTTTTATGCGCTGTGAGTATTCTAGACTGCTTAAAAGATTTTCCACAAATATCACATTTGTAACAAAGCTCAGCAGTGTGGATAAGTTTATGTGACAGCAGGTCACATGAGCGTCTAAATGATTTTCCACAAACTGCACAAACATAAGGCTTCTCGCCTGTATGAATCCTTCGATGTGCTTTTAGCTCACTAGACTGCTTAAAAGATTTTCCACAAATATCACATTTGTAACAAAGGTCAGCAGTGTGGATACGTTTATGTGACAGCAGGTCACATGAGCGTCTAAATGATTTTCCACAAACTGCACAAACATAAGGCTTCTCGCCTGTATGGATCCTTTGATGTGCTTTTAGATCACTAGACTGCTTAAAAGCTTTCCCACAAACATCACAACTGTACGGTCGCTCGCCCGTGTGAACCCTCTTATGCTCTCTAAGTTTACTGGAGGACAGAAAAGATTTTCCACAACATTCACAATTATGAAGGTAATCACCCGTGTGGATTCTTTTATGTGCTGCGAGTATTCTAGGCTGCTTAAAAATTTGTCCACAAAATTCACAACTATACAGCTGTCCAGTCACGTACAGTATTTCATGTGTTACGAGGTTACTGCGGCTGCTGCTGTTCCTGAGTGGTAGTGACCTGCGCGAACCTGGAAAAGAAGAAACACTAATACTACAACAATAATGCAGACAAAAGGTAAAGAAATTCATAAACCAATATTTATGAACTGGCAATTTGGAAGCAAATGTTTAGTGAGAAAAAAAGGAAAAAACACTCCAAAAAAATTGAAACCTTCACATGCTATAGGAGGATCGTTCAATAAGTAATTCCCCATATTTTTTTTCTCCACAATGTGTAAAAACTGAAAGTTTCTAGGTTAATTCAAATTGAGTGTTTTTTCTGCAGGTGGACGAAGTTTCAAAACATTCCAACAGATGGCAGAGCTGTAGTGAATATTCAAAATGGCATCTGCTAGTGATCCACGATACAAACAGCGAGAAGTGATTGAGTTCTTGATTGCAGAGAAAGAAACTGTGGTAAATATCCATAAACGTTTGTGTGCAGCGTATGGATATTGTGTAATCGATAGGAGCACTGTCAGGAGGTGGGCAAAGAGCGGTAAGGCGTCAGAAAGTCTAACAACTCAACTCCAAGAGCTGCCATATTCCGGGTGTGCTGTCAGTACTCCAGACATGGTGATGCGCGTGGATGCCATTATTCGTGCGGACTGCCACATCAAAAAGCAACAATTTGCCTCACAGCTGTCAGTCAGCAGTGGAAGTGTGTGTGCAATAATCAAGACTCTTTGATATTCAAAACTTTGTGCAAAATGAGTCCCAAGAAGTCTCACAGCAGAAAACAGGATGCAAAAAACAACCATTTCATCTGATTTGTTGGAGAGGTTTGATGCTGAGGGGGAAGCCTTTCTGTCCCGGATGTGATGGGTGATTAAACCTGGGTGCACCACTTTGAGCCGGAAACCAAGAGACAGTCAAGGGAATGGCACCATCCTCAGTCACCAAGAAAGAAAAAATTCAAGATAACTCCCTCTGCTGGAAAAGACATGGTTACTGTTTTTTGGGACAGTTAAGCATCATTCTTGTTGATGTGATGCCAAGAGGGACAACCATTAATCTGAAGCATACGTGAAGACCCTGGACAAACTCAAGAAGCATTTTCCCGGCACGTTAGGCATAACAAGAATCCGGCTGAAATCTTAATCCTGCACAACAATGCATGCTCGCAGACAAGTCTCAGAACCCGGAAACACTTCACTAAATTGGGTTGGACAACATTGTCCCATCCACCATACAGCCCGGATCTGGCACCGTCAGACTTCTATCTCTTCGGGCCTCTTAAAGACAGTTTGCGTGGAAAAGACTTCGATTGTGATGAGAGCGTAATCCAAGCGGTGAAAACATGGCTACACGCACAGGACCAGAGTTGGTATCGGCAGAGAATACAGGCACTTGTTTCATGCTGGCATAAGACTGTACAAGTTGATGAGACTATGTTGAAAAATAGTAAGTATAGAAGAAATATGTAGCTATATCATCACCAAATTTTAACACTTTTGAATAAACAGTTTCCGAGAAAAAAAATATGGGGCATTACTTATTGAACAACACTCGTATAAGGAATAAGTAGATAATACCACAATGATAGTTATAACTATTTTATATAAGCAAATAAAACTTACTAAATATTCCAAGATCTGTATAAATGCAGAGAGTATAATTAAATTATCATAGCATTGGAAAAAATTATAATGGAAATTATGTATTTTAAACTCATATTGAGATTTATCCTTGCAAATCCTAAAGACAAGAGAGAAATTATAATATACTGAACTTTTCAGTAGTAACTATTAGCAAATGAAAGAGTTTTAATTATTATTACTATTATTATAATTATTATTTTTTTGCTTATGGCTTTAAGCCTCATTGACATTGAGGTCATTAGAGGTGGGATGGGACTTGGGACAAGGAACGGTATTTTGGTCATGGCATTTTTTGAAGGAAGCATCCCAGCATTTGCCTGGTGTGATTTGGGGAAACCATGGAAAACAAATGAAAGAGAGACACTGGCTAAATTAATTGTAATTCTCTTAGCAGACCATAAGCTGGAGGAAGAAATAGTACAAGTAGTATCATCAAAAAGATGTAGTATCCCTGAGTGAAAGAGGATGGAATTGTCATAACAATGATAAATACAACAATAAACACAAAGGATTCTGGCTGGAGTGAAAGTCAAGGTCTTTTGGCAATTGGTGATAATATTATCTGCTATCTTGTACAGGCTTATAGATGGATGTTTTCATAAGGGTTGATTTTTGGGTGATATGGGGAAGGAAAAAACAGCAATGCTATTTGCGATGACCTGTTAGTTTGGAGAGAGGATGAAAGAGAGGTACATCATCAGCTGATGTTTGAGAGAGAGAGAGAGTTGCAGCTTATGGCATGAAGTTCTCTGTGAGAAAAAGTGGTGATGACATGAAAGAAGAACAGGGCAGACATAGGCATGCCACTTGGAGGAGAGCAAAGAGATAGAGAGGAATGTTTCAAATATTTGGGAAGTTTGAAGAAGTTGGAAACAGAATGGAAATAAATGAACGAGGAAGATGCGCAGATGGATTTTTTAAAATATTAGAAGTCTGATATGGAGTAGGGATGTTACACAAAGGAGCAAAGAGGTAATCTATAAAAAATACTTGTACAAATTTTAATATATGGGTTTGAAATCTGGGTGATGAAGGAGAGAGACAAATGGAGAATACAATCCATGTAAATGAAATATCAGAGAGTAGTAGAGTAGCAGTAACAAGAAGAGACAGAATGAGGAATAAGAGAATCAGGGAGATGATAAACAAAGAACTGCCACAACAGAGAACATAAAAATCTAGTTTATAGTGGTATTCAGATATAAAGAGAATGGGAGAGGAGAAGTTACCAAGGAAGATGCTAGATGGAACTTAAAGAAGAGGCCCCAAGGAAGACGAGGGACAGATGGATTAAAGGTGTTAAGAAATGTGTGGAAGAAAGAAAAGGAAATTGGGCTACAGTGGAAGAAGAGAGAGTGGTCAGGCTGGAAGCAGTTGTAGATGATGATGGTATCAAAGTGAGTTTATAATTTAAAGAAATTAGATTAAAAGAATCCTTTGTAGCCAATCATACTGGCCAGCCTGTTTATTAAATTTTCATGGAAAGGCCCAAGAGATAATACTAAATAAAACTTCAAAACCACATTGAACAGAAAAGAAAAAACCTTAATTAACAGCCATTTTAAATACCAAGGTCAACAGAGAAGGTCATAAACTGGTCAATATAAACAATTGGAAACAGATCCTAAAATTATATAGCCATTATTTTTGTGGCCATCAAAGGGCATTTGACAATCTATATAGGCCCACACTGTTTGTATGGGTGGAAGTGATACAATGTACAAGAAGTTGATGCTGTACTTCCAGACATTGCTGTTGATACCGAAAAGCTTATACGAGATGCCAGAACAAAGTTCTGAAGAAAGAATTCATTCATACAGGGCTGAGTTTATGGTTCACTATTATGGGATTTAGGACTGGAAAAAGGAATAGAGATACTTCAAAGAGCACCAGAACTGATATGTCGGAGCCACAATTTAATGATAAACCAGCTGCCTCATTCAGGTGAGAAAGTAATAGCAATATTAATATATTATTGCTCCGCCATCCTCACATAGCACAAATTATTTAAGGTACTTAATATAAAAAAGTAACACAGCATGAAAAATATGTTATCAGTGATAACTAGGTTTCAGATCTTTATGACAAAAATAGAGAAATGTGCAGGCATATATGGCCTTAAAAATGGGTAAATAGGACCAAAATATAACAAAAAATTTAAATTTACCATATTAAAACATGCTCAATTATACATTATTTATTTTATCGTGTTATAATTTTCACTCACTGCACTATTGGGTACTTAAATTTTAAATTGTTTTGTTGAAGTCACTTTATGAACATTATGTTTAGAGAGCGACAATAATTTTTTTTTTACTTATGGATTTATTGTCAAGGTCATTAGAGGTGTGATGGGACTGAGGACAAGGTGTTTCTTTTTTTTTAAATTTACCATATATTAAAACATGCTCAATTATACATTATTTATTTTATCGTGTTATAATTTTCACTCACTGCACTATTGGGTACTTAAATTTTAAATTGTTTTGTTGAAGTAACTTTATGAACATTATGTTTAGAGAGCGACAATAATTTTTTTTTTTACTTATGGATTTATTGTCAAGGTCATTAGAGGTGTGATGGGACTGAGGACAAGGTGTTTCTTTTTTTTAACTGCTTAACTCTCCTATAACAACTAGGTCTTTAGAGACGGTGAGGACAAGGAATGGGAAGGAATTTGACCATGGCCCTTTCGAAGGAAGCATCCCGAGATTGCCTGGATAATTTGTGTAAACCATGGAAAAACCAAAATGCCCGAACAGGAATTCAAACCAGTGTTCTCCCGAATGTGAGGCCTGAGCGTTATCCGCTCACCCACCATTCTTGGTGTGACAATAATGTATAAATTCAATTCCTGACTGGTGGATTCTGACCAATTCAGTGACAGTTTAGATTTTTCCTCCAGTGTATAAAGGGGTACAGTTCTGTGAATAATTATCCTAATTCCTCTCATCTATATTTAATTAATTCCTGGTATTATCAAAAAAATTACCAGATTTTTCTCATAACATCACCACAAAATATCATAATATGACCAAAACTAGTAAAATGGCCTAAATATGTGTTTATATGCTATATAAAATACATTAACTACAATCAGATACATTTAATAAGTTTTTAATTCAGTTCATATAGAAGACAGGAAAAAATATGACTTGTCTAAAGATCTGAACTCTAGTGATAAGTATAAAGTAATATAGAATGAGAAATCAAAAATATGTATTGATTATCAAATATCTTAATTAATTCTAAATAGTCCCACATAATTCAATCATTTAGCCTTGACCAAAATTGTATACTAACATGAAAATACTAAAGATACTCAGCTTGTTAAACTGAAATAATCTACATATCACACTGTAGAAGGTCCTCATCACATTTTAGAGACATGGATCTATAAGTGGTAAGAGTTTAAAAACAAAGGACAACCTTACCCTTCAAAAATAGGCACCGGTTTTGAATCCTCTGGTTCTGCGTCTTCTAGCATATCCTGAAAAAAGGATAAGGACTACGTGATAACCTCACATAAACTCAGAATAAAGAAACAAAGCTACCGAAGATAATTTAAAAATACAACAACTACAAAATCATTCATTTTTAAAAATCTCACGGAAACAAACCCACAGAAGCCCCTAATTATCTAATGTTACAAAAGCAGGTGTACTTCTACATATATTAATGCCCCTAAGATATCTTCATAAATTCATTTTTGTCATATACAACACGTAACTAGAATACTTATGCCATGAAGCCCAAACAATGCCACGTTGTAAGATAATAGTGCTTGTGGAAATAAATTGAAAACACAAAGGCTTCGACATAAATTGCTGTCATTAAGAAATGGAACCTATACCATACACCTTTGGTCTACAGGGTTAACCACAGACCACAATTACACTACATGGTCTTTTGAAGGAAGCATCCTGGCATTTGCCTGGAGTGTTTTGAGGAAATCATGTAAAACCCAAATCTGTCCCAATGAGGATTCGATCTGGCATCCTCCCATATGTGAGTCCAGAGCATTAAACCCTCACCCACTATGCTGGTAAAAAATTCCACTACAACAAAGATTCCTCCATATGGACCAATGAAACATAATAGTGTGGTAGGTAATGGGAAGATGCATTATTTTGAAGCATATATACCTTGGATCATTATTTTCAAACTATATTTGTTATAAAACAGCTTTTACCAATATGACACTAATAGAAATACTTCAGAAAGTAGTTCCAGCAGTGATCTGTTGGTCCAGGGTGCAAAAGTAATAGTTCTCGTAATTGACGACTGGAGTATTACCCCAGAGGAAGGAATGTTGTTGTATTGGAATTGTGATATCTAGTAATTCCCATCTAAAACTTTAATTTCAGTTGGTCCCTAATTTTTTTTGGCCACGGAACCCTAATTGATCATACATTATTGGAGGATCCCCATTTTTATAATAACAAAAGTGATTGTACCTTTTAGTTTGAATATTTTCATGTTTGACTTGAAAAGAAAAAATAAATTACGAATGAAAAATAATTATTAGTAATATTATAAAACATTTATCATACAAGATAATACAACATAACTATTGAGTGTGAAGAATGAAGTTTTTTCGCATATTTTCTTATAATAGCACTAAAATTAGGCTTAATGTCTCACAATTGAACCTAAAGACCTGGAGCTGCATCCAGCATGTTTCTGTACTTGTTTTTGGAGCGTAAACTGAAAAACCAGTCTCGCATCGGTAGGTCGTCACAAATGGAAGCAGAACCGTGAAAGCCTCCTCATGGCATGGTTATGACTATTTTCGGACATTTTATTTAATTCTCGGAGAACACGGAACCCTATGACCCTTCCACGGACCCGGAGTTCCACAGACAACCTTTTAGGAACCACTGCTGTAATGAATGGCTCACAAATTCGTAAACAATTACTTGGTTAATTCTAGATCATGATGCTACTATCACGATTTTCTTCCAAGTGGATAACAATGATGTAAACACAATCGGCCACTGTTACTTGTTATTATTTCCTGTCATGACGTATTCAATACGTGAGCTGCTGCAAACATCACTTACGGGACCTGCTTGGAAAAAACCAGGGTAACCAAAATGTAATATATCCAGAACTATTTATGTAAACAATCCTAGTTTCCGATACTAGTGGTACTGCTACATAGACTTAAGCGAATCTCCATATTTCTAAATAACAATGCCTGGAACTGGATACGCATTTATAAATCTCACTCATGTTATTGACATAGAAATAATTGGTTTCCTGTGATATGGAAAACTGGATGATATCACCATTCATCTATTCCATAAACCTGAGCTTTTAACATTGTTGATATTATATCAAAAATTAAGCTGAAAGGTTTTCTGACATAGATCATGATACAACCACAAACTGTAAACACTTCTGACAATACTGTTGCCAGTACAGAAATCATATCACCCTAAACATTAATTTTTATGAATAAATTCAGTTCTCTTGTTAGCAGTTGTGGTCAAGATGAAATACGGCCTGAACCAGGAGAAAATTTTTGTAAAAGACACAGAACTGTGGTATTTGCACACAGCAAAACCACTCGATCACCTCAAACAATTCTACCTGGTGAGACATTCACAATTAAGTTGTAGAAAATATTTTGCTAGCATTAATTTCGTGTGTCCTTTTGCAATAGTGATATAAGGGGTTATGTAAAAAACATATAATATAGTTTTTTTTAAGTATCATTTTCAAAATAAATCTACTGCTTCAACTTCGAAATATTTTTATAAATTCTTGTAGCTATGCATATAATGTTTGGTATCCGGATACAGAAATATATGAAAGGGTTGAATTCTAGCTTCTGATAACAGAGCCATAGAGTTTTTTAAAAAATTTAATCATATAAATTTATTTTAATATCGTAAGTCATTTTTTCCTGCAAAGAGGGGGGAATTACTTTCCATGCAGATCCATTTAGTAAACTTTAGACCAGCTTACCAATGTCATACCCAGCAACAGAGTGATGTCATAAACATTGGCAGAAGTGTTCGCATTGATATTGTCAGCTTGGCTGAAAGTAGTGATAGCAGTATCGTGATCTACAACTAACCCCAATCACCAACTTGACGGAACATAATTTCAAGATTGTATATTCCCGGAACAGAGTATTTCTGGTAATCTTTTTACTTCAAATGCATAATCAACCATACACAATTGTGTTAATATGTTGGTGATTTTTTGGGCCCAGGTCCTTGGTTGCTGCGATAACTGTTTTATGGGTTATTTTCCGACTTGCAACTAAACAAATGCAATAATAGCTGGTATGGAAACCTGAACTTGCGCGTATGGTTAACAAATGATATAAAACCTGTAAGTTATAGACCTGATATTAGAAAGCTGAACAAAAATCAAACATTCATCATTGTGTATTATATATAGTTTACACCTAGGGCACTGAAGATGCCTATAATAAAGGTAAATGTGTCTGCCTATCAAAAGCATTTGTTTAGTTGCAAATCAGAAAATAACACATAAAACAATTGTATTATTTTGAGGAATGTCATTTTTACTACTCCACAGAAAGAATTCTTGAAAGATATATGTGAAATTATTGCCAGTATCGTGAATAAATTTAGATGCTATAATTAACATACTGTATCTACTCCATTAAAGTGTCTCTTCTAGTGTTTATCTCATTATGTAATTATTTTTATTAAATTCACTCTTTTCCACAACACTAAGAGATAATCTCTTATATTGAGATATATGAAAAATGAATTTATTGTTTGTATAGGAATATGAAAAAATATCTATCTTCCCAATGCCACAAATTAAAAACTGGAAACAAACTTGTGCTGGCACTTTTCTCAGCAATAAGCAGATAGTAACTTAAGTGAAATCATTGACTGTATCTTACAAAGTGAAGAAAACTTAAACAATTACTTCTTATTTTACATAGCTACCTCCCTATCACTTCCATTCTGTTTAGGACCATGCACCTAATACACAGACATTGCTTCACATCTCACAGTGGGTGCAGCGTAGCGGAGGTTGGATGTGGAGGGAAATTGCGCCGGAGCGTGTGCTGCCATTGCAAGCCAACTAAAAATTGGTTGAGCTAGCAGTGTGAGTTGTTAGCAGCATACTGTTTGTCAGTTAATCTTAAGCAAACAGTGGCATGTGTACTCGAGATAGCGATTCCATTACAATAATATTCACTAATGGCGTCATAATACTGCTGTAGTCAATCGCAAGACGTATTATTTTAAAGCAGTAATTCCGTTATAATACACCATGCACCATTATTTTGAAGTAGAAATTAGGTTGTTATACAGACTGGGCGAGCATGACAGCACTGAATATACTTCAAAAGTATTTCTAGTGGTTTCTTGCGTGTGACTACTGCAGTATTATGACGCAAGTTCCTCGCGGTATCGCGATCTTCAGTAATCACAAAGTGGCGATAGAAATCAAAATACAAAACGGATACAGTCGATTATATTCATTTAATCAATTTCCATTTGTTTTCTAAATAGCAATGTACAAATTTCCAAACCGATTTAATATAATGATAACCCTATGGTTTGAAATCAAACATAATTCTTCAAAACGACATTCACAGTTTGCGTAAACGAATGTGCACACGCATTTCAGTTGATAAAATATGACACACGGATATTAAACATCGTATGATTGTTGTTATACATATTAATGAGTAAAATGAATCTATTTTGAATAGCATAGCAACCACACAAAAAAAAAAACTTTTTCAAGTATTCAGGAGTGAAAGATGCGTACATGTTGATGTGGTACAGTAATAAGGAATACATGTTAGCAACCTACCTCCTCCATAATATACACTGCATTTATTGGCTCCATATCTCTTTCTTTTGACGATTCGAAAGGCGAATACACAATTTTGCTTGTAGTAAAAGCACGACGTATATTAAGCACAGCTGATAGTCAACATTTTATTACAAAGAAACTGCATCCACAAAAGAAAACATTTCGTTTTCTATTTTTGTCAGTGTAGGTAAGTTACATTTTAATAAATTGCTAATTGCGGTCCCCTCATTGTATCGACAGATATAACAATATACAGATTCACAAATATTTATAAATATATATCTCTGCTGTCAGTTGATATGAAAATATCCTTAAAATCGAATATTTATTGATCCAGTTTGTCAGTTGACAGTGCAGTTGAAAATTTTATTTTGGATAAATGATTTCGATGATAAGATGCCACATATAATAAGTGAAGTGATGGAGTTTGCCTGTATGAATAATACACGAAACAAAACAAGAATATATGAAGAAATTTTACTTAGAAGACAATAGCAGAAACAAAATAAATATACAATCCTAGGTACACATTACTTCTCCAGTGAATGCATGCATGACATTGAAATCTTTCCCATTACATGTCCGATGTGTCCTTCCTAATTGAGTTTATCAGATTGTGTGCTCAATATATTTACTACTCATACCACTAACAAAAATCTCCATGTTCTTATAATAATATAAACCTTTATTCTGCGTTATATACAAGCATTTATCTTAGCTCTATCTTATTATTAATTTAATTACGATGGAGGACACTATCCGGTGGTAATTCGCTTAGTCATCTAAATACGTCTTTTTATTTTTTTTAATTATCTAACATAATTTGAATGTTAAATTCCTCTCCATCTTCTTTGGCGATTCACAAATTTTAATTTTAAATTCCTTCAGCGTTTTTTGGTAAATTATCCATCACTTGGTAATTTCTTCCTGTTCCTGACACCCTTACCCACAAAAGAAAATATTCTCACTCCGTTATGCAAGAAATCGAGTGCCAGCTAGTGGTCATGGTCATCTTTTCCCTTCCAAGCACTGTTCTCAATTTTTCTACCAATATCCTTCCAAGTCCCATCATCAATATATGCCCCGTAATTCCCAGCACTCTCTTCAGCTTCCTCGTCTACATTCCTTGAAGCTGTTTCCCTATCCTACCAAGCACATGACAATTTTTTGTAACTGTCAGACCAAAGTATCATTCCTGTAATTTCTAACAAATTATATAAGTTATTAGAGTTTCTTTTCTTTAATTTAATTGAAACTCTATGTGGTGCATATTACTCACAATTTCCTACTCACAAGTCACCACTTTCTTCTTATTATAATATTTTTATCTTAAATTCTTTGAGTGTAACTTCCCCACCATCTACTTTTGCTGTTTCTTTGTCGTTCACCTGCTTTCCACCTTCAGCTATCACCCGCTCCACGCTGTAGGAAGGAGAAAAGAGTGGAGGCGATATACCGCTAAATCTGTGAAGCCTCCTGTACACATTCGGTTCCTACTGCGCATGCACGCGGCCATAACAGATTTCCTAAAACACTGAGCTGTTTGCGCTGTGTTTGCTGCTGTCAATATTTCAATTTCTAGTATTTCAAAGTTTTTTTATAATGCCAGCTTGTGTTGCATACGGTTGCACAAACAGACCAGATAGGAAAGTTAGTCACATTGTAGTTATTGTTCTTGAAGTGTTTAATAGGATCTTCAAGAATAGGGCCTATTATTATAAATTCATTTGTAGGGAACGCAGTTGTTCGCTTGGCTAAGAGTTACATATTTGTTAATTATGAAATGAGGACAGCAAGTTGCATGTTAGGAAACCAGACAGAGGCATCGATCAGGGATTTAGAGCGCGACAGTTTGGGAAAAAGTGCGAATGGTTGAGCAAAGTAGGACAGATGACGGCATGGATCAGCCTCATCATTAGGTTTTCTTTTTTCTGCTTAACGTCTCTTAACAGCGAGGTCTTTAGAGACGGGAAAGGATGGGAGGCAATGAATGGGAAGGAATTCGGCCATGGCCTTTTGAAGGAAGCATCCCGGCATTTGCCTGGAGTGATTTGGGAAACCATGGAAAACCCAAATCTGGATGTCCGGACGGGGATTCGAACCGGAGTCCTCCCGAATGCGAGGCCAGAACGCTAACCGTTACACCACCACGCTAGGGCCATCATTGGTCTACCATTTGCAGCACCACTTTAGGTCCGTAGTGGGAGGTGGGCCTCGAGAGTGTCTTGTCTTCATCATCCAGTCAGAGCCAGCAACAGTCGGAGCAGAGGGAACGCAGACGTCGAGAAGCCCTCCGGCGGCCGTGGCCGCAGAGTGGTGCCACACACGCAGAAGATGGACAGCGCGGAAGAGGTTGGCTCTACTGTAGGGTATGCTTCGACGAGGAAAGCCATCGTGAATCTTAGGTGGGGAGCTAGGGTCCTCCACATTGTCTATAGCTGGGGTTACTGGGCTAGGCAAACGCCCGCAGTCGCAAAAGCTCTTGCCGTCCTCACAGTACAGGTCACACTCATGCAGTTATAATAATCAACCTACTTTCAGTATTGAGTTATGTTACAGCGGGAAGGTAGCGCAATAGCACCTTATATTGTAATCAGTATTCAGCAGTAGTCTTAGTGCATACCATTTGTATATTTTGTACAGTACTCTTTCTGATTGTGTTTATGAAATCGTTCACCCTTATGAACCTACAACGAATGTCGCCATCCGATCCCAGATCGACATGTCCATACTTACTCATTCGCTCAGTCCTCTCATTGATTCTGACCAAGTCTCCGCTCGGCCTGCTGCCAGGTTCGTCATAAGTCCCTACAGGTTTACCGGAGTCCAGGTGGGGGCTCTACACACTCATTGCTCTCAATAGGATGAGTTGTTTTCAAATATTTGTCGTTGTTGTGTAGACAATCAGCTTATCATTCCAATTTGCACAACGACTATTGAAATCCTGTAGTTCGCAATTATTTTTGTGTGCTGAGGTAGAGGCAGCTCTATCATAATCGTGACGATGCAATTTGTTGATTGATTCTCATGTAAATCGACTAGTCTAATCGAACATCAGGAGTAATTAGTTTCTAACTTTTAAGAACTATTTTACCCAGCAAATCAATTTTCCTCCACTCCATTAGTTTTTATCTGATTAATAAATGGTTTACATGCTGATTGGCTTGTCTTTGAACTTCGATAAAACTCAGTATATACAATTCAGTACATCACACACATTAACACCAGATATAGACATAAAATTTGCAGGCCAGTCCATTCAAGAGGTAGAGAGTGTGAAATATCTAGGTTTGTGTATTGATCACAACTTAAATTGGAAAGTACATGTTTTTGACTTACTAAAGCGATTGGGTGCAGCCACATTTGCAATTCGTACAATTTCAGATATAGGTGATCCCATATGAGGCGGCTACTTTATTTTGCTTATTTTCACTCCTTATTGTCATATTGAATAATATTCTGAGGCAATTCTACCCATAGAGACAAAGTGTTCAGAGCCTAAAAGCGAGTAATAAGAGTTATGTGCGGGGTTAGCAATAGAACTTCATGTAGAGAGCTGTACAAGAAGTTAGGGATTTTAACATTAGCGCCTGAGTATATAATACACATTAATGTCCTTTCTAGTCACAAATATACTTTGTTTGAAACAAATAGTAAATTACACAATTATGGCACTAGACGTAAACATTTTCTTCACAAGGATTACAAGTCATTGTCATTTGTTTAAAAAAGGGTCCGATATTCAGGGATACATATCTTCAATAAGCTCCCAACACATATTAAATGTCTAGTAGATGATAAGAATAAATTCAGGAAAAAATTGAAAGATTTTTTAATTGACAACTCCTTCTACTCTGTCGAAGAATTTATTTCTAAGGTATCTAAAAAAAAACTGCCAGTATCTTGTATAAATGTAGTTTATATAATTAATTCACCATGTATGCTATGACTGTACTTCTCCTGGTGTATGTGTTATTTGTTATGCAATTGTTTACTGTACCATATATGCTATGACTGTACATCTCGTGTATGTATTATTTTGTTATGGTACTGTTTAATGTACCGTGTATGCTATGACTGCACATCTGGTGGTGTACTTATTATTTTGTTATGCAACTGTTTATCTGTAAATTGACAACTTTCCACATCCCACAGAGCCAGTCTCTTATATTGGGATCAATGGAAAATGAATGTATTGTATTGTATTGTAAAACTTTGTGAAGTGCATTCTTAGCTTTTCTTTAAATTAAATCCTGTAAGAAATTTTTTTTGTAATTATATTTCTCATTATCACTCTTGCAAGGGTATACGAAATATTAAACCACAATGCTAAAATTTTTGTCTTAATAAAACAATCTGTTCAGCTGTTGGATTAGCTGTTTAGAATTTATGCCAATTAAGAAGAGTTTACAAATTTTCTTTAGCTCATGCGTATTAAAAGTTGGAAAAGAATTAGACCATAGCCTTATGAAGTAACCATCTCGACATTCACCTGGAATGATTTGTGTAGCTATGGAAAAACACGAATCTGAATTGATGGAAGGGGATTCGAACCCGTTTCCTTTCCGAATGCGAGGCCAAAGCGTTACCAAAAGGCACTCATTCAAACCGATTAATCATCCCACAAACTCAACAAGTCAATAATAGAAATAAAATCTCTGTCTCGATTAGGAAACTGAATGAATAAACTCTTATGTATTCCATTTCCTATTTACTTTGAGTTAATTTTACGCGCATTATTTTGCTGATATTTTTTAAACTTTAAATTTGCAATTATTCTGTATGAAAGCTATTATATTTTTTTAAAAAAATATTGTAACATAGCCTCATAAGTAAAATGAGTTGTCTGGGGTTTAACAAATATTTTTCATTTGAGAAAAGTATACTTTTCTCCCATATCTGTATAATGCACTGATAGCTGCATTAGTTACTTTGTAATTGAATCCAGTGCTGAAGCTATAACTCACAACAGCTTAGGAGGGGAGGGGGGGGGGAGCAGCAACGCTGTATAGAAAAGCCACCAAGCCGTCTATCAGAAAAAAAAGCAGAGAATTTCATTAATGAGAAACAACTGTCCTATGTAAACGGTTGGCGAAATATTTAGTATTGATTTTTCAGTAATAATAATGATTTGAGATCCATTCTAACTTTAAAAATAAAGGACGTAATATGCAGAAACAGATGACCGCTGCAGACGGGGTAGAGGCAAGGAGCGGAACAGCAGCAGGGCTACCAACTGTTCTTAACACAATCGCACTCTGCCGTTATGGCACAAAGGTATAACAGTGCAGATCCGTTTCTACTTTTAATTGTTATCTAGTGTCTGCAATAATAAAGTCAGAAAATACAAGTAAGGAATTTTATACTTTAAAACAAAATAGTATTATGACTTTAAGATTCAAATTAATATGCGACAACATTACCGTATATGAAATGTGATTGGTTCATTCGACACGAAAGTGATTGCTAACATTGGAGCAGGTGCAGTGTTGCAAACTGTTCAGTAGAGAATGGAAAATATTTGTCAGTGTTTGAAGGGTTAACGTTCTTGCCTCGCATTCGGGAGGACGCGGTTTCAAATCCCCGTCCAGGGCATTCCACACATCACTCCAGACGAATGCTGGGATGGTTCCTTCAAAATTTCCATGGTAGAAATCCTATCCGTTTCTTCGCCACAGGTACTTTCCCACCTGTAATGACCAGAAAATGTTATGGAGCACTCTGGAGTAAGACAATATTTTGTGTGATTTTGATGTTTCTGCCTCAATTGCAATACATTACTGTCTAGAATGTTGTCACTTAGACACTGTTTCTAATATAGTCAATGGTAAGAAATCTGTCAGAAATAAAACATACTAGAGAAAAAAAAAATCAAATCCAAAACGTATAATTCACTCTGAACTCCTTTGGCAATACAGACTTATGCATGCGGAAATAACACAGAAAACTCACTACATAAAAGAAAACGAACACCTGATTCGCATAAAGTACGAAATTAGTAGAGAAATAATTGCTTCACTGAAAAAAAGATGATTACAGGACCAAAAAAAGAAAAAATTAATTATAAATATTGCAAAGGTAGGTTTTTGGAAATTGAAGTCGCCAAAAACAAAAATGGTGAATTTGAATCTCGTCTCATTAAAATAAAATTCGTGAATCACTGTGAATGCGTCCGCAATGGAATGAGTTGATTAGGGAGCGTACGTAAAATGCGTGCTCGGTCTAGGGCGGGGGGGGGGGGGGGGGAGAGGGGGGGGAGGAGGGGGGTGGGGGAGGGGCTCCGAGCCACACTACGTAGCTTTCATTAATATTTTTCGTCTCGGTTAAATAAGGCACAGAACACACACAGCATGGGAATATTTATTTCCGTCCTTTAATTATCTCCGTATGTAATTTACGATAGTTTGTAAAGAAAAACCTGTACCAAATTTCTTCTGGGAATTAAAGGGAAGAAAGGTACGTGACAAGGAGGGGAAAAGGGGGGAGGGTTGAGGTAAAAGCAACGGTCTGGCTATGTGGGGAACGGGGGGGGGGGGGGGTTTCACAGGAGGCCAAAATGGAGCTTCGTGATTTATGGACGCTCCCTTATCAAGTAGAGTGTGAGAAAAAAAGGCACAAATACGAAACAAAGATTGAAATCTATTACACAGTCAGGGGTTTCGTCAGCCGTTGTCTTGTTGTTAAATTCACAACTTTGTGTTTTAACTTGTCTCAGAATCCGTTACGCAAATTACTTCATTATGTCAAGTTTAACAGAGTTAGTGCTGAATACAACGTGCAGCAGTCACGACAATTACAGATCAACTAAAATACTATTTAAAATAAGGCGACAAGATTATAACATTGGTGAAGCGGGACACGATTGACGTTTGGGGGGGGGGGGGGTGTCAGATTAAAAGTTTGGTCCATATGGAGCAGCAAAAATAATCATAGAACGCAAAAATAGTATGTAACACTAATAATTATCTAGTAATATAAAATGCTAGATGTCATTACATGACGTCACCTGCACGTCATGACGTCAATCTATGACACGTAGAACTATTACGTCACACTTTCGTCCGAATTTACGATCAGAGATATGTTGTTCTAGGTTATAAATAGACGTTATTTAGTAACAGCTCTATTTATCTAAGCATCAGTAACTAAATTAATTAGTCAGAACACTGAAAGAAAAGTACGTATTTTGTTTATATTGACATAATAATTATTAGTTGCTTATATTTATTCAATATTTGTTTAATGTGTAAGTATTCGTTAAAATCTTTGTCTATAGATATGCAAGATAAAATATTTGACTTTAGAGAGAGCATAAGTACATTATTTTAATTTTTTTTAAATTAGTGTCATTACTTCGTTTGAACGAAAGCTGTTCCACACTCATCGCAATCAATACAACCTAGACTATAATTATATCTAATATTACCCGGCAATACGTAAGTTGGACATATTTTTTAAATTTCCTTTGCTTTTACTGATGACATGTTTCAGCCGTATGTAACTGCATTAGCCATTCAAACACCCGTGAAGATTTTTGATTTATTTTATATCGCATGAAATGTGATAATAAGTATATGTATTAATATGCGTGTAACTGTAGTATCGTTTCTCTGGCGGCATATTTAGCGTAGTATGTGGTTAGGGGTATTCTACGATAACCGTGGTGCCGCAATTTGATGATGGATTCTTACGTAACTCGACGAAAAAATTGAAAGTAGAGAATAAAATTATTTGATATATCACTTAGTTCTCGAGATATTGTATCTCAAAATTGACGTGGTTAGGATGAAATGCGGCCTGGACCAGAAGAAAAATTTGCCATTGCCAAGTCTGATGATGAAATCGTATGTAACTCGAAGAGACAAATCGAAAATAAATAATACTTCTTTTTCGTATCTCGCTTAGCTCTCGAGATATTGTATATCAAAAGTGAGGAGGTTAAGGTGAGATCTGGCCTGGACCAGAAAAAATATCACCAAAACCACTATATCTATACGGTGGATATGCACTATAGGTGTTTTATTTTCTTCCTGGTGGTTGTTGTTATGTTGAAATACGGCCTGAGCCAGAAGAAATATCATCAAAAGCTCAAAGGAACTATACCTATAACTGATTTTTAACATGCTATATCTCGAAAACCAAGAAAGATATTTTTTTAAAAAAAAATTTTATTCTTTTTTTCGATTTGTTTCGTCGAGTTTTACAACAATTCATTATCAGATTGTGGCGCCACGGTAATGATTGAACTGCCTGTGGTTAGACTGAAATGCAACCCGGACGATGATAGCAACAGAAACATTTTGTTGCAGCGCAAGGTGATAAGAATTACATTATGCTTGATTTTTTGTATTTATTTAAGCAATTGCTAAGAAATGAATTGCCAGAACACTGAAAGAAAAATATGTATTTCGTTCAAAATGGCATTGATTTTCTAGCGGCAATATTAGCGTAGATAGTGGTTAGACTGAAATGCAACCTGGACCAAGTTGACAACTGAAACATTTTGTTACATCACAATGGGAGAGAAATTACTACCAACATTGAGCTTTATTTTATGACAATTCTGTTTAGGTAAGCAACTAAAAAGAAATGAATTGCCAGAACACTTAGTCAAACCCGTCATTATTGACGGGTTTTGTGGGCAGTAACAAATAATATGAATAAGAAGCTACGTGGCCTGGAACGGAAACTCTCCCCCACGTAGATCAATGTAGCTTTTCAGCCAACCCCTCCCCCCCCTACAACGAGCCATGTAGTTTATGGACCCTTCATAATCTGTTTGGAAATACAAAATTCTTTTACTTGTTAGTTTCTTACATTTTTGTTATTGCAGATCTCAGAGAACAGTTAAAAGTAGAAACAGATCAGTAATGTTTGCCATTTGTGCTTAAACGACAGCGTGTGATTGTGTTAGCAAAAGTTGGTAGCCCTGCGGCCGTTCAGTTTCATCGCTGTCCCCCTCCCCATCCCCGCCTCACGAAGCCGTCTTCTATTTTCGTATATACATTAAGTCAAAAGGTAGAATGGATCTTTAACCACATTTTTTTTTTATTTCATTGACAAACAAATACTTTTGAGTAAACTAAATACTTCGTATACCTTTACGTCGGACAACTGCCGATATTAAATGAAATTTTCCATTTTACTGATGGACAATGTGGTGCCTGTTCTATTTAGCGTGCTTCCCCCCCCCCTTTCCAGCTAGCTGTTGAGTCTCACTGAATTCATTTACAAAGAAACTAATACAGCAATCTGTGCATTATTTAGATACTGAAGAATCGTAAATTTTTCTCACATAAGAAAAATATTTGTTAAACCGCATACAGCTCATTTTATTTATGAAGCTGACATGGAAAATATAACAGCTCTTCCATACAGAATAACTGAACATTTATAATTTAAAAATAATTGCAAGATAGCTATAAATCAAATTTAGGAATTTTATAAAGTGAAAAAGCAGACATATAAAGACACTATCATTGTACGAGGCGCGTCTAGAAAGTAAGTTCCGTTTGGTAATAAAATGAAATTGTACACAGATACAGAAGAAATTTTTATTGCACAAAATTCTACAACTCTTAAACTACTTTTCCACATAACTGCCGAAATTTTGCAGGCATTTGGCATAGCGTGGCACCAGGTTTTGTATACCTTCTTCATAGAAATCTAACGCCTGTGTCTTCAACCAGTTGGAAACAGTTTCTTTCAGCTCGTCGTCATTGGTGAAGTGATGACCGCCAAGGAAAGACTTGAGATGTAAGAACAGATGAAAGTCGCTAGGAGCGAGGTCAGGGCTGTACGGAGGATGGTGAAACACGTCCCAGCCAAATCCCTGTACGAGGTTTTTCGTCACGTTTGCAGTGTGTGGTCGTGCGTTGTCGTGAAGCAAAACAACACCTTTTGACAGCAGTCCCCGGCGCTTATTCTGAATTGCACGGCGCAATTTCCGAAGGGTCTCGCAATAAGCATCTGCTTTGATTGTTTGACCAAGCGGTAAGAAGTCAATGAGTAGGATGCCTTTCCAGTCCCAGAACACTGCACATCATTTTCCGAGGAGTCATGATTTGCTTTGGCTTAACCTTTGGTGGGGATGAAGTGTGCCTCCATTCCATTGATTGCCGCTTACTCTCAGGGGTGTCGTAAGAAACCCACGTTTCATCTCCTGTGACTATCCGTTTCAGAAATACTTCACTGCTTTCAGCATAACGGGTCAAAAACTCAAGTGCACTACCCATCCGTTGTGTTTTGTGTTGCTCAGTGAGAATATTTGGTACCCAACGTGAGCAAAGTTTACGGAATTTCAGTTGTTTGGTAACAATTTCATGCATCAGTGATCGTGAAATTTGGGGGGAGTCCACAGCGAGAGCACTAATTGTAAACCTACGGTTTTCCTGGATCTTGTCATCAATCGCGTGAACCAGTTCTTCTGTAACCAATGGTGGACGCCCACTTCGTTCTTCATCGTGCACATCACTACGAGCGCCATTGAACTGTAGGACCCATCTTCTCACCATCGAATCACTCATCGCATTTGGTCCGTAAACATCGCAAATTTGCCGATAAATTTCAATTGGTTTCACTTTCCTCGCATTCATAAACCGAATCACAGACCTGATTTCACAGGCGGCGGGATTTTCAATCAACGCCGACATTTCAAACAAGCACAACAAAGCGTAGATAACTGACAGCGATCTCAAAATGGCGCACGTTCTTCCCCTTGATACACATCGTCTACAGCGCATGTGCGGAACTGCAATCACAGCGCTGCAGCGGAGATAAATTTAAATGGAACTTACTTTCTGGACGCGCCTCGTATAATATATGTAAAATTAACTTCAAGTATACAGGAAATGTAATACATGTAAAATTTTATTCACTTTCCTTGATAACTCAGTTCCTATTTCAAACAGAGATTTTTTTTAGTCATGTTCTGTTTATGGGATGTTTAACCGTTGTGACCGACCGTGGTGGTGGTGGTGAGGGGTAACGCTCTGGCCTCGCATTCAGGAGGACGCGGGTTCGAATCACCGTCCAGATTTGTGTTTTTCATAGTTACCAAAATTAATCCAGGTGAATGCCATGACGGTTCTTTCAAAAGGTCATTGCCGAATTTCCTTCCCGCTCTTTTTCCCCAGCACTTTCCATCCTCTAATGACCAAGACGTCGACGAAGCTTAAAGCCATAAGCAAAAAAATAAAATTATTCAGTGTTTACATAATGCTGTGGGTTTGTGTGGGAAATTGTGAACTGTTACTACAAGACATTGTAACTTATGATACCGGTATTTAAATCTTCTCCGCCTCATATTGCGTCATCACTTTTAATTTTCTATGTAGGGTCACAGGTAAACACTGATTCCGTGTGAGCCTCTGTCACCGGTAATATTAATGTATGAGAGTCAGCCACTTTTTTTATTAGTATTATTTAGCTGGTTTCGCGAGTGATTTCTGCATGCATAGCGTTTAAATATATCTTCATCCACAATATATCCAGATACCACGTCGTGTGGTACTGGTATTAATCGCAAGAATAGACGCTAGACTTGAATTTAAATATTAGTGTTAGGCTGATGGCTAGGTTACTGAGAAACCACACGTATCCTGACAAAACTAATACCATATATATGCCAGCAGGCTGTAACCAGAAGAGCACTGTCTCACGACTCAGCTATGTATGGCTGACTATATAGACCCTACACCGTCGCTGTCATTCCGGGTACAATGGTTCCAAGAGCTGGGTATAGAACTTTCTGCAGTTATTTGTTCTGATTATTATGGAAATCAATACGCTGAATTCACATCTACTTTTAGATATCTTCTTTCAGGCATAGTTTTTTTAGTAACGGGGATTTTAATTTTTAGACTTATTTTGTATTTATTTAAAAATAAACTCTAGTTATTCTAAAAGTTACTGAAAACATATTTAAATCAATAGAGGGACTACTAAACACATTAATAACTGTACGTTTAAAAAACTGAAAATTATCAGCAAAAATGTGTATTTTCCTATTATTTACAGCATTAATTCTTCTTTTTATGGTGAATATCTTTTCAGTCCTGAATAATATTGAAGCAATAATCAGCCAGTTTCCTTCATACCACTTTTCCAGGTGGAACCTTTCACCATGTTCATCATACACCTCGCTGCAGCTTTCGGGGATGTAATCCATGTGAGAGTGCAGAAAATGCACCTTCAGCGACATGTTGCATCTCATTTTTTTATTTATATTTTTTATGCAGCAGCCAATCTCATCTACCAAATCATATAATTACGAGCTCTTATTTTCCCAGAAAATTATTGCTGACATTTTTCAAATATATCCACGCTCCTGAGGGTTTCTTCAAAATTTGGAGCGCTTTGAATGTGTTTATGTCGGGGGATAACAGACTTTTCTTTACCTTTGCTGATATAAGAAGACGGAATTTGTTTAAGTGTTACATTTCTCCTCTTCCAGTTTCAACCATGGCCTTAACAAATTGCTTCATTAAATCTAATTTGAATTTAAGTGGGGGAAGAAGCACATCTAAACTAACTACCAGTTTCTTAAGATGACGTTTTTTTTCTCTCACTATTTCCATTTTCGACGAGGCAATCCTTTTTCTTATAATAGGAATTTCTGTCAGGACTTTTCCACTCGCATATGTAACACCCTTATTTGGTGTAGCCTTGTTGCATACCGAATTTAATTTTGAGGTCTCCACATACTTCAATTTATGTTCTTTATCCTCTTATATTAAATGCCTTGTCTGGAGACTGCGCGCGTCGTTGATAACTATTGGCTAGAGTACAGTCACGAGCCAGCAGTCACTCACGAATCAACATCCACCATAAAGTTCATTCAAGTTGCTTTTTCTTTATTTACGACAACTAGATGCATAAATTCATGTAAGGAGAAGGGTGTTCGATCTTTACGATATATTATCTGTATCAGTTATAAGGCCTACGCTAAAGAATAACTTAAGAAATATTTGACCAGAAGATAAGAAACAATGAATTTTATTAGAAAGTTTACACGAAACGTACTTAAACGCGAAATATATCAGTCAAATAAATAACAGTTATCCGTTTTCGAAATTGTAGACTCCGTCATTTAAAGTAAAATGCATTTATTTAAAATAACGTCCTAACCAAATACTCTGATAATCTAAGTAGAGTAAGGTACTCATATCACGAAAGATGCCATTAAAAATGATTCTTATTCCTTTTACCTTACAAAGTTTTCCAGAATAAATTCCAACTGCTATCACAGATGATGCCATTAATTTTTGATACATGCGTCAGCTATTAAATGAGATTTAAGTTTACCTTTTTATGTGTATTTAAACACAGAAAGAGATGAACTCGGCACTGTAAAAGGTTAGCAAATAGATCGAAGATCCTTTCCTGGCTGGATTACAAACTTGACCTGTATATTTGTAACTTTTGTTTGTTTTTAAAACATAAAAGCGATATTTGCGACAGCCTAACTCTGTAAGAGATTATTATAATTATATTGCATTCATCCAATCTTAACCCTTTGACTGCTGTAGACGCGTTAACGCGCGTGGCTACTACTGCGCCCAGGTGCTCAGACGTGTATACACGCGCCGCCTTGCCGCTCTGTCTCTGCTCCAGACGTGTATACACGCGCCGCCTCGCCGCCCTGTCTGTACTCCAGACGTGTTAAGACGCTAGCCTCTTAGCGGCCTGGCTATGAAGCCATATTTCCACCCAGGGTGGTTAGTTGTTTTCCTCATTCGGCCCTTGAGGATTGGCAGCTGCGATCTAATTTGTGTTGCTCTTTTTTTTAGTTTTCGCTGAGAAAATGGCATACAGTCATTATTTTTTTTAACTGCTTAACGTCTCTTAACAGCGAGGACTTTAGAGATGGTAAAGATTGGGGGGCAAGGAATGGGAAGGAATTCGGCTATGGCCTTTTGAAGGAAACATTCCGGCATTCACCTGGAGTGATTTGGGGAAACCATGGAAAACCCAAATCTGGATGCCTGGACGGGGATTCGAAGCATCGTCCTCCCGAATACGCCGTCGTGTTTGTACCGCGGAAGAAATCATGGAGATTCTTACTAGAAAGCGACAGTGAATTGGATCACTTTGATATGGATGACAGTGATAACCCTTCGACAGGATCTCGATGTAATTTTCCTATGCTGTGTACATCAGCTAGTGGAAAATGACCATTTTTCAGAGTTTGAAGCTACAGATTGTGCGAGCGAAATGTGTTGAAAAAGAGAATGCTTTAGTGACGCGTTTGACAGTATGTGCTGTCGATTAAGCTGCAGGACACAAGTGTGGATTACGTTAACATTCCAGCAGTTTGTCATTTTTCCTGATATTTCTAACGGAATATCATATGATATCTATGCTGATGAGACCAACAGACACGCGAGAATCAATTCACACTATATTTACACTATGAAGTGGTTAAAAAGTTCTTTTTCCACATTCTTGAACACTGCATTTTAAATGCTCACGCTCTTCACCGCGTAGTAACCGGACGAAAAATGCCAGTTGCAGAGTTTCGTCTGTTGCATCCATAAATTTAAATTTCGTGAGGTATTTTTTCAGGATTTCCTGACACTCCCCCCCCCTCCCCGTCTTGTAAAGATCAGGTCCGTGAGACGCCCCCCCCCCCTAGAAATCGCCCTCGCAACTTTTTGAGACCTTTTTTACAAATTTCATTCATATTGCAATTCAAAGAAGAGCACCCCAATGCGTAAATGCGCTGTATGTTCGATACAGAAAGTGGCGTCGAGAAAACCAATGCAGAACATGTAATGTATCACTGTGTGTTGCACCATTTTTCAAGGCTTATCACACAAAAGAATTACTAACCATGGTTAACTGCAGAGTTATAATTATATTACATTTACTACGCTCACAAACTAAAAACATTTCAGTTGCTGTAATATCTATTTAGTATATGAAGTACCGGCATGTTTGATTACGCAGACACTCACTTTTAGAGGAGTTTTAAACTGAAAACCTTTAAATGTTATATTAACTGTATTTATTTTGTATCTGCGGTTTCAAACCACAGAGCGACAGCAGAAGAACGCCACACACGACGCTCCCAGATGTATTCAGCACACAGCGGTCCGGTCTAACGCGGCAGGCCAGCGCAGGTAAACAGCTTAGCCGTAAACAAAGCCGCACTCGGCGAGGGCTCGGCCGGCCGAACCGTAGCAGTTAAAGGGTTAACAACGAAGCACAAACTTTATTTGTGTCTGTTTCCCTGCAGAAGGCCAGCCATATAAAGTAACATCTATTACCAAATATTTATTGCCGCTGGTCAGAGATATTGGCTTCAAGTTACTATTTCGCGCTCTGAACATAATTAACGTCTGTTCCGCGCGTTTTGTCAGCGCTTAAACGATTCCGTCCCTTTCTGTGTGAGTCTGAAAGCAGACAGCTGGCTTGGGGGGCGAGGGCGCTGAACTGAACAGCTGCAGTCTGTACCAGGCTCGAAACAAGCAATTTATTCAGTTTGAACTATTTTTAAAGATAAAAAATAAAAATATATGCTGTGGCAAAGTGTGATACTGGCAGGACTAGGGTGAAGAGTGTCAAGGGAGAGTACAAGGTGTATACTGGTGATGAGGTGTGGAGAGATATTGAAATAAGGATTAGGGGAGGTCCTTATGCAGCTTAGGGCTAAGGGATTGGTTTAAATTATCAATAGAATTGATGAATAATTTACGAAAAAAGCTAAAAGAATTTGAAGCTGAAATTAGTAGAGCGTAAATGTAAGTGGTAAAAGGGGAAAAATAAGTGAGTAGGGAAATTGCCACTAGAACAAGCGCTTCATCCAATTAAATTAAATTAAATTAAATATTAGTAAAGGAAGGGCCGGCGCTAGGGGGGGGGGGGGTTAAGCGGGTCAAAAGTACCCGGGCCCGCCGGCTGATGGGGGCCCCGATCACCGACTGTAGGGGCCCTCAGGCCATTAAGCCAAATGCGTCCATTGTCACCCGGCCAGATTGTAGAGCTAAAAAAAAAGATCGCCCATTTTACCCCGGGCCCGAAATTCCTAGCGCCGACCCTGAGTAAAGGTAGTGAGATTA
>JARYHS010015334.1:0-11998 GCA_031002005.1 Vandiemenella viatica
GGAAATTGTGCCGAGAAGAAAATAATTATCTGAAAACAATACTGGCGAGAATTTTACAGAGCCAACTTGAATTAAAACAAGAAGTGAGACAAGAATTGCAACAAAGCCGACAGGAATTGGAAAAGTTAAGCCAACAACAGATAGAGAAAACGCAAGTATTGATTTCACAGAATCGACAAGGAATGGAACAAGAATTTCAACAGAGGAGAAAGGAAAAAGATAATATTTGTTTTAAACTTAACAATGTGGAGGAGCGCATTATTAATGAAGAGCGGAACCGCGAAGAGTCACTGAAAATTGTAGGTGACGAGCAGAGTAAATTATAAAAAGAATTTTCGGAGAATATTCAAGGAATTGGTATGAAGAAAGAAAAAGATAAGCGTATAGTAAAGTGCCAGAATATCTATAGACAGTGGTCATCTATGATAATGAATATCTTTGGACAGAGGAGAGGAGGGAATATGGCGAGTGTACGATAATGTAAGATATAGCTGGCACGTGGTTGAATAAAACGGAATGTAAAGAAATGTGTTTTGTACCAATTATTATAAATAAAAAGTGCTTTCGTATGTTCCTTCAAAGAGTTCATGTCATGATATAGATATATTATTTTATTGTGTCTGAGATGTGCATTGAAATAATCTGCCAGCTCCTGCAGCTAATATTACGGCTGAAGACGGGCAGATTATACATATCAAGAGGAGCTAAAGTAAATTACCTAAATTAAAGAAGAAGGGGAACTTACAAGCTACACCTTAGGCACGTTTACGCGCGCAGGAAATGTCAAAAAAGAAGACAAAATAAACTGATGCCAGAAAATTTTAGGCAGACACAAAGTAATAGTTCAGAGCAAATCTACATCTATAGTAAGTTTTGTCTCTAAACGAAATTTACTAACAAATAATACATTAACAGACTGCACGAGAAGCAATGCTTGAGCAACCGACGTAACATTACTGATTAACACATGCATACATCTGTCTATCACCATTCGATAAGTTCTCAAAATTTCGTGACTACAACTGTTATCCACACCAAAAAAAAAATGTCCTGTGTCATTCCTACAGAGACATAGTATTTCCTTGTCAAATTCCATCAATATCGGTATAGCAATTTAGTCAACAAAACGCAACAAACAGACACACTTACTTCCATATTTATAATATTATTAGTGCAGATCACACACACACACACACACACACACTGACTGCTAGAGAAACATCGCCTGAGTGATCAATACAGCGTAAAAAGGTGTACACCTACAGCGTTGTTAGACCGCGTACGATTTGTCACGCATTGCACCCCTAAATTTCTTGGATTTACAGTTTACCATGGAATCCGAACAACTGACCGCCCAGGCGTGGCTCATACGATCAAAAACAATTCCTTAACATCTATGGTTCCACCGGGATTTGAAGCAGGACCACCAGTAAGCAAGCGCGTTAACCACTGAGCTACCAGACCACTAAACGGGAAGGTACCACAGAGACTTATACATTCTATACGTCTGTCCATTACTGTACAGTAATATTTCAAAATTACATGAAAATATGTATTACCTATACAGAAAACCATCCTAATGCCAATAGCATAACCTTGTCAAATTTCATCACGACTGGATCAGCCGGTTAACCTGAAGAAACGTAATAAACAGACAGACAGAGAGACAGATAGACAGAGTTACTTTCGCAATTTATAATATTAGTATAGATTGTATATTGTCATCTTTTATTGAATAAATAAAGCGAATTTTCGGTTTGCTTCAATGTATCCGATTACTGAAGAGAACCGCCGCCGGAATATAGTCCTGATGCTGCTCGCTTCCCAGCGCGGGCGTAGTTTCTAAACGCTGACGTTTCAGCTAACATGCATCGGTCATCTTCTCGGGCAGGAATGCGCTCCGATGTGTTGCACACGCAGAAGAGTAGTTAGCTCTGTTTAGCTTAGCGTGCAGATTGGGAGTTTGTTCTGCTTAGCGGGGCGTGCGGAACACATCCCCGCTTGGATCTGCCTGAGACGGGTGCCTAATCATGTTAGTCGAAACGTCAGCATTTCATACCAGAACGCGGAGCCATCCGGAATAAATGGAAACTATAGATTTCTCTTCCTTCTATTTTACTGCCTTCTATCCTATTTTACATGTTACGGGCGCGTCAAGTAATTTGGAACTGCTGCATGGCTTGTTCTGAAACGACACTTTAAACGTAAGTTATGGAAATAAATGACTAGTGTAAGCTCATGACTGTTTTTTTTCGTATCATCACGGATCTAGAATAGTTCCAGTTTCTAGGATGAAAGATAATGACAAGTTGACCTGATTTGACCTGTGTTTTAGGGTGAATATAATTTCTTCAGCTTGAATATCTCAGAAGCATTAATAGAGGGACGATAACGCAATCGTATAATTGTTTCAAAGATCATAGACTTGGACTTTCTTAAATACAAACTTTGACTTGAATTTGATCCTTAAAGCTCACTCTGCAAAATTTAAAAAAAATCCTGTTTGCTTCGAAAGCATCATGTTTTTTTAAAAAAAAATTTTTATTGAGACTGGGCAAACACTAATGTAATCATTGGTCATAGTATTTGTGACGGCCAGAGAACTTAATACACATTCCGTATTATAAACAGTTGAGCAACTCCGAAGAAATGGATTGCCCGAATAATTGATTCGGTAACATATTTGGTCTGATGTCCACTTAAAACTACCTAACTGCCTAAAAATCAAATAAACCGTAATACATAAACTTTGGTCGAGCAAAAACATTAGTGAAAGCTTTAATTAAACTGAAATTTATCCTAAACCGGAATGACAATTGACATTAGTGGTTACAGCAGATACCATGAGTTTTTTAATTTTTTTTAAAGTTGCTTTTATTAGTAACATGTGACTGAAAACAGATCTACGTTTTTTCAGCCGCGAAATTTATCAATATTTTTTTTTAACTATGAAACGCTAGGACAAGCAAACTAATGAATGTATTACGATAATTAATTTGGTAGCAATTTCTTAGCTATTAAATTATGGACATAATGACGAAGACACCTGACACCGTTCTCCAACCAATAGCTATCGACGTGAGTGAATAGTTAATTAGGAAATTATCTATTAGATTTCAATGATTGAAGTGTTCCCTACGTTAGGAAAGCGACTTCTCGACCTTACTGTGGCCGTTCACTACCAGTTATTAATTTCCAAATAATATTAAGTATAAAAAAATCAGGTGGGCCCCAGAGATTGGAGTGTACCCTATTCTGAGGGAAGCGACATCCAGATCTCAAAGTATTGTTATTTAAACATTATTGAACAACTAGAATTATTAATAAAGTCAAATGACACATTACATGATTGGATGGGATCTATTGAAAACAAGGTTCACAATCTGACTTTACGATTTACTTATGTATTTTAATTGTTTACTTGGCAAGATTTTACAAAGATTAATTTTCTTTTTCCAACACAAGGGTACATAACTTTCTCGGTGGAGCAAGAGAGTTTGTCTCAGAGCTGACTAATGTGGAAACGACGATGATGCAAAAGTTCCTTTTTTTTAAATGGTGGTTACCATGCAGGCGAATCTACGTTGTGCAGTCGGTGGGTTGACCAACTCTCCATCACGGCCGGCTGCCTCACTGCTGTCCCCAGTAGTCAGCTGGTCGGTCGATCTACACCTCTCCGTCGGTAGCCAACAAGTCCTCTTGTCCCGTGCTGCCTCGAAGAAGCGTCGTTTGCCGCCCCCTCTTCATGACGTCGACCAATGCCTGTAGTTGGAGGGAAGCTCTTCTTTCTGGTTGGCTCGGGACATGCAACAAAACCACCCTTTTTTTGTAATAAAAATACAAATTGTTCCTATTGGCTGTACTCCTGGCTTCCCCTTACCCTTCGTTCTTGGATACAGATTTACATCTTATTTTATTTGTTTACTAAAACAGCCCAGGCTCCCACTCCATCTTGAGTCTCGGGCCTTGTCACGAGGCTGTTATGCCATAAGTCACATTTAATGGAAACACTCAGGGGCTGGCGTTCCCCACACACCAGCAGAACCTCCCCTGGGACCGGGGACCGACACACACCAGACGAGAAAAGAAACACGCGCACCTCTGGCTCTCGAGGATCATTACAATATCAAAGGTGTTTTTTCTTAGCCATATTTCATAAGCCATACACAACACCGATGGTATGCCCCGTGGCGGACTCGAACCAGCAACTTCCGGCACTCGGAGCCGACACTCTTGCCTCTACGACAGCGAAACTGGTTCTTTTAAAGCTGTACAGTTCTTTTTGATGTATTCTTTGTTCCTAACACCCTCCCCCCCCCTCTCTCCCCAGTTTCATGATGTACCTCAGGTATTCAGGCCATTGCCACTTTAATTACGTTGTATTTCAATGTCCAGCTCATTGAACAATCAAAGTTATTTACGTAAAGCAAAAGCTGTACTAACTAGGCTCAATACTGTATGGTTTACGAGACAGCAAAAACCGTCATTACGAGTTGGCTGCTAAGCCTCTGACAGCAAATCAAATTGTTAGGTCACAGCCCTTTCAAACCAAAGCAAAGTACAATAACAACATTAGCAAGTTTAACATGGAGGCGGGGCTTATAATAGATGCACTTCGTTACTGGAATTATCATGGTGACATTTATTTTCTTTTAGCTCAGAATTGCCAATTGGTCTTAATTCTGTAAATGTAGTTGGTGACTTATTAAACTAGTTTGATTTGCGTAGACTCAGCAGTAGCCCTGTTGAAAAATACTGTAACTGCCATTCGAAATAAACGCAATTACTCACGTTTGTTGATCTGTTGCCATGTGTAGCGATCAACAGTAGTTGGTTAAATTCTTGTTAACTTTCTTTAAATATTAAGAAATAACCATGAATTGCCATTTCTTCTGAAATGTAAGCGTGACTGGTATGCAATTGAGCGTATGTTGAACTCCAGAATGTGCGATCTACAACCTCACTCGATGAATGAATATCAAGACGGTACTTACCTGTGCATACGTGTGTACATAAATACATATGATGGGGTAATTTATTGTGTGTTCAAGTGTGGTATAAAGCTGTACATCGGCAAATAGGTAGGAAACTTTTGAAACGGACCGAATTTATTTCTTGCACGTTTCATGGTTTCAAATGTCATCGAACTAAAAAACTATAAAAATACCATTCCTGACTACTAGCAGTCACCTAGTACTGAACTAATAAAAACTTTCCATGAAAACAGAACAAACAATTCAACAATCTTAAATGATCGATTCACCTGGAATGACAGCGAGTACCCCCTGTGGGTTTGTTCATCGACGCAGAACCAAAATGGCTACAGGGCAGCCCCTACATCATTTTCTTCTCTCGAGTGTACAAGGTCACACAATGATCACGGAATTTTGTGCATCCAATGGCGCTATCATTGACTGGAATCTTCAACGTCCATATACAATGATACTGGTTTCATCAGTTTAACTAGGCCTATGATTTATCTAGCGCCTTTCTACTAGATAATTAAGAACACGAATATTTACGACTGACGGAAAAGGCGGTGAGACAATCGGTTTCGGTTTCAATTTGGGGCAACTGTTCATCGGGGGATGGTGCAGTCTGGGAATAGTAACAGTCACCTTGTGCAATACATCTTTTCATTTTTATGCGTTCAGAAGTTATTTACTAGTATGTTTTGCTTTGATCCACAAAACTCATAATTATTCATTACAACATTACATTCTGCTTCTGAATTCATTAAAGTTTGTACAGCACCTAAATTTTCACTTCGGCTTCAGCTGAGGATGTATTCTAACCTGAAGTGCATACTTGATATCAGAATTAACCAGTTGGCGACTTTTTCTTAAGCAGAAAACTGCTTTTGTTTGAATTGCAAGATCAAGTTACGCAGGACAGGTATGACCTTGAAAGGAGTCAGCACTAGTTTTTTTGTTTGTTACCTCGTCGACATCGAGGTCATTGGAGCCGGAAAAGGACTGTGGACAAGAAACGGGAAGAAATTGTGCCATCTCCTGGAGTGATTTGGGGAAACCGTCGAAAATCCAAATCTTTAGGCTCGGAATGGGATTCGAACCCGCGTTTTTTCCTGATGCGAGGCAAGAAAGTAACCACCCACACACCACGCTCGGTGTCAGGAGTGAACCAGAAAGCAACAGGAATAGATTTCTTGAATACTGCGACCAGCAAAATAATTTTTAATCTATTTAAAATAATTCTGTCAGTGGAATTATCCGATACTAGTAGTATTAAGTAGTTCAAACAGGTGCGTGTAACATTATATTTTGTTTCGGAGAAAAGAAGATACTCATTATATGTTCCTACAAATCATTCAGTAGTACTGCTTAAATTGGTTTTAGCTCCTGCGTTCAAATGCATACCAACAAAAACAATTCTTGTAAAAATCTGGGTAAGTCTTATGGCTGCTTAGAGATAAAAAATTATGTGATCTTGTTCTGATCCAATTATAACCCGAAGAGAAGCTATTTTTTCTTCACAAAATGAAATTAAAACTCACTGTAGCGCTAGAGTTGGCTCAGGATTGGTAATTTTGTATCGCTAATAAGAAACTACGATACTCGTCCTAATTGTTACAAGAATTGTTTCTGTTAGGATTTCATTTCTTTTTCTAGTGTAGTAAATTTCTGTTTCTTTTTTCTATAAGTATTTCTTAGCATTCAAAATAAAGCAATACTTTGTGAGCCACCTATGCACCAAGTACGAGTGAAAGACAATTCGGCTGTTTGGGTGTCGCTAGTCACTTTACCTCAGCGCTATAGAATGTCAACTTTCAGTGATAACTCGAAGACAAGTCACAACTCATTCAAGTCACCGAAGCCCAGTAAGCGAGGTAAGTCCAGGAACAGTTCACATGGTCTTCACAACAACCGCGTTGACAGCATCCTCTCTCCGTGTTTTGGGAAGAGCGCACTTCGTGAACGAAGATGGAAGGTGTCTCTTGGCCACGTGACGAGAAAATACCTCAGAAACTTCATAAGTTAAAATTACCACTATCTAACCCACTCCACGTGTGATCAGAAGCAACCACTTGCAATTTAAAATCAATAATTTATCGTATTTACCTTGCAGAGACGTTTTTGCCACCGTGGTGCAAAGATAACCATTTCTTCCTATGACTTTCTGATGTAAATACGTGTACCTTCTTGCCTCTCCGGTGAAATAATAACTTATTATTTCAGTTCCATCTTTGACGTCACTTAGTTAAGATGGCAGTAATCTAGTTAAATTGCTTTCAGACTCCGGCTGAAACATCACAGTAATCGACGGTAAGGTAGATCCAGGGGCTGAGTCACTGTTTCCCCACCCGGCAGACGCGGTGGGAGGTTCGTCTTGGGCTTCTAGCTATAATTTTCATCATCATTATCGTTGGTGACCATCTCCAGTTTCCTGGGTGTGATTTACGAGCCTTGGTTGTTATAGACTGTCGCTTTCCACTGTCTCCTATCCAGAAAAGTTTCTCTGTCCGTGATGTATTCCCAATTCCAGCCTCTTCTCTCTACGTCCTCCTTCAGTTGGTCTGTCCATCTTCTTCTTGGTCTTCCCACTGGTCTTTTGCCCACTAGCCTTATTTCGAAATAAGTTTTTGGTAGTCTTGTACTAGTCATTCTCTTGACATGCCAAAACCACCGAAGTCTTGATGATCTAAGTCTCTCTTACATGGATTCCCTTAGCTCTAGGTTTGATCTAATCTCATCACTCTTTATGTGGTCAAGTCTAGTTTTCTTGAGGGCCGTTCTAAGAAACTTCATTTCACATGCTTGGATCTTGCTAAGGTCCCTTGATGTTAGTGTGCATGTTTCCAAAGCATATGTGAGAATAGGAATGAGATATGATTTGTTCAAGACAATTTTTGTTCTTCTGGGAACTTTAATGTCCCATAGTAAGCCCCGCACGGTACTGTAGAAGGTGGCTCCTTTGGTTACTCTTTTCATTATTTCTAACTCACTTCTACCGTTATTAGCAATTATGATCCCCAGGTAGCTGAATTGGTCAACAACTTCAACATGGTGGTCTTGTAATTTTATTTGACAGTCTGTATTCTTTCGACTTATTTTTAGTGCTACAGTTGTTTTTTAATTATTATTTTTTATTCAATTTCATTTCATTCTTCAAACTTATCATTCCACATTTTCAGTTTCTTTTGTATTCATTCTTCGGTTTCATCCCATACTGCCACATCATCGGCAAATACCAATGCCTGTTTATCTCTATTTAATGCTCTCTTTAGTTCTTTTAAGATGTTATCCATCACCGCTATGAACAGAAGAGGTTGTACTAAACCATTCAGAGTAACCATCCCCAACATTGACACAGCTCAGGCAGTTATTGTACAGTATTTGGATCTTTCTAATGAGGTACTCTGGTATTTTAAGTTTTCTTAGAGTTTTCCAGATAGTTGATCTAGGAACATTATAGTATGTCTATTCTAAGTCCATAAACGCAATAATTATGTTTTTCGCTCTTTCCCAATATTTTTCCACCAGCATTCTCAAGGCAAATATTAGATCTGTTGTGCTTCTTCCAGCCCTAAACCCATGTTGTTCCTCTTCATAGATGGTCTCTAGTATTGCTCGTACTCTGGCTTCAACTATCTTTTCCATAATTTTGAGGCCGTGGGATAGGAGGGTAATATCACTGTAGTTTTCACTTTTCCTTCTGTTCCCTTTCTTGAAGATAGGAATTATCACCCCATTTGTCCAGTCTTCTGCTATTTGTTTATCATTCCATATTGCTCCATATTTTCACATAAATTATTTCTGCATTGCCCATGCTCCGTACTTAACTTTACTCTCCTTCTGATATTAACATATATTAATCTTGTTGTAGAATGCCGTGTGATAGGATACCACACAATGAATTTCCATAGAGCCACACACTCAATTTTATACATCACTTTTTTATCTACCGAAATTACGTCTCATTATTTTAAGAGAGTAACTAAAGAGCAGAATAGAACAAAAGAAATTATTTCATTGGATTTATAGTTGAATCCAGCAGATAATTACATTCAAAATTCATCAAAAGCTTTCAAATTATTTTTGTTCTTCTATGAATGCCGTAGTTGTATCCAAATGAAGGCGGTTACCACGGGGGATGTTTACCCCTCCCCGGTAACGAGATGAGCGGAGCTGGATTCCCTTTGCGACCGTGTTGTAAGTGTGAATGACTGTGTTTTTGTTGAACGAAGGGGGAAGGTGAAATCGGCAGTTGGTCCATTCAAGCCTACTCTTCCGAAAGACAATAGGAGGGCCTCCAGGCTGAATGTCCCCTTCCGATGTACGAATCACCATCAACAGCAACGTATGCTCTCACTCAGTACGCAGTGAGGGGAAGTTTGGGATTCAGGCCGGAACTCGGCGGTACAATTTGGCGACTAGGAATTATGTACCACCTCATTTCTTTCCCTGCCGGCCAAGTAATGAAGATGAAAATTTCCTCCAACACCAGGACTGTAACCAGCTGACCCCGTGTCAGCGCCGGACATCATCGCGGTGCCGCAGCCAAATGAATTAACGGCGCCGGTGAAATCATGTTAGTATTCACAATTGCTAGATTGTAACTAAGCCTAGTTTCTGTGTTCACACACTGTTCAGGACTTGGCATCTGTTTTGGTTTGTTGAGTGCTCCAATGATAAATTCGACGTCCTATACGAACTATCGGTTAAATTTTCATATCAATAACTTCCAAACGAAGTATAGTGACAAAGTAAAATTTTATTACTTGCTTAAGCTTGCTTATCTATGAACATGAAACAAATTTGGGATACAAAGTGGCATTCAGATCAAAGGCATTAATCTACAATTATGCACCAAAACACATCACGTTTGGGGTTGAATGGGGATAAATACAGGGAAAATCATTAGTACTGGAATTTTTTTTTTAATTTTTCGGGATTCAACCATTCCTGTGTACTAAATTACTTCTTTCTAGTTCAGCTGGAAGTACATATATAAAATTTTCATGACGGTTAGCGAGCGAGTGTTTTAGTTGGTTGAAACTTTTAATAATACTTCGGAAGTAAGAACAGACCTAAATAGAATTTAATCGATTAATTATACTTAGTAAACACCATTTATAATTAAAATGTGTATTATATAAAGTAATAGATGCAAGATGGTAACAGTTTTACGATTTGGGTTGACTTGAGGGAAACATACGTAAAATCGACAGCAAAAGACTTTTATTATGATTTTGGAGTAAACCGTTAGCTGTATACAAAATTTTGGTGCACGGCAGTGTACCCAAGTCGAGTCAACGGCGGCACTACCTACTATTTTCTCGAAGCGATTCGGGCCGTTTTTGATTAACAATTTCTTCGGCCGTATTCATGCTACATGTCTCAAATTTCTGTTATGCATAGATATCAGCAATATTAGCAAACGTACTAAATTTTAATTCGTTACCGTTCTTAGTTCGCATGTTATTCGGATGCAAACTTCGGCTATTTTGTCACTCACTGACTGACTGACTGATGATCATCAAAACTCTAAGGCACTTCCCGTAGCCTTAGAAAGCTGAAATTTGGTACGCAGATACAATTTCACCCAAATATTATAAGAAAAGTCTGAAAATCATAAATTTCAAAATATCTACCCGTTCCCTACCTCTAATAGCTTTTTACCATTATAGCTTTACATGCCTCAAATTTTCATTGTAGTGTGAGCTTACTAAGTTTAACTAATATGTTAAATTTTACTTCTTTCATTTTCTTACTTTGGAATTTATTGAAATTCAAAGTTTTATGTCGATTACAACACCCTGACATCAAAATTCCACTGTACTTACAGCAATCTTCGAAACAAGTAGTTTGGTACGCATATTTAGTTTCATCCCTAACTCATAATAAAAGCCTAATATTGATTTAATTACAAGCCCAAAAATAAAAAATTGTGGCACATATTTCCGGCTTAATTGCTTTGCTCCGGATGATGCTATATGACTGAGAATTTTTTAATGCATAGAAATCAGCAAGTTTAACTAAGTTTTACTTTGATCGTATGCTTGGTTTGGAAGTTACTAGTAATTTATGTATTGATGTAGTTTAACCAGCGGAAATCTGAATTGCTCGGCTACGGCGCACACCCATTGTTTTCAGAGAGTGGGGCATTGTTGGTAACGTATATTGATGTCTTGAATTCAGAAATGTTCCTATTCACCGATTTTCAAATGGAATCATCACATTTGAGCGGTGATTCAGAACAGGCGATAAACTTACAAAAAGAAATGTCCAAGTTTCGTGCTCGTGAAGCGACAAAAAGTTATGAGATCTTCTTCTGAGCCAGGTCTACACTTTACAGTGTGTATTCACTTCACTTTGTGAAAGAGAATGGTTTCTCTCGGTGTCATACACAGATCGTTTATTTAGAATAAAAAAAAATCTGTTTCACAAATTGAAGTGAATACACACTGTAAAGTGTAGACTTCGCTCAGAAAGAGATCTCATACCTTGTTGTCACTAAACGAGCACGAGACTTGGTCTATTTTTACAAGAATTGTTTTTGTGGGCTGACCTCTTTCTACGATTAGGGGAAGTAGTATAGAGTTTTGATGATTTTCAGTGAGTGAGTTAGATGATGGGTTGAATTCCCGTATCAATAACTAAACATCTACGGACAGGAACAAAGTGAAATTTAATATGTTAGTTACGCTTGCTGAAACATGTAGCGTCATTCATATAACATTTATTAAGATAGAAAAATCGTTGGAATCACTTCAAGAAAGATGACAAGATTGTGACACTTATGACTCCACTTGGCGGACATAACCGGAGGGTCATCCAAAATGTTCCTGCCATAACAATAAAACAGAAGTTAATAATTTCCAAATTTTAAACCGATCCGCTCCTTCAGAATTGTCCTGACGTAAAGTGAATCTCCGTTAGGTCTGTAAATACAGCTGCAAATAAGGCAGTGCCAACAAGTATCGGAATATGTGAACGGAGATTTTTTGTTTTTGCTCGTCGACGTCGAGTTAATTAGA
>JARYHS010015337.1:0-10998 GCA_031002005.1 Vandiemenella viatica
GAATGAAACGATAACCCAGCAACCGCAGAAAAGTCACATAATGTCCTCCTATAGTCTAACCATTATCGAGATATTGATTTTTTTTTTCGAAACATGTGACTTTGTTAAGTTTATTCAATGCCATTCCTACAAATTAACACTTTTTGAACCCTGTTTTTTTTTATTTACTCAAAGTATGTTCTTTTTTCTTCTTAATACGTTAAAATAAAACTAATAAAATTGGCAATAACGAAGCAATTTTTAATGCAATTGGCACAATCAGCTTAGTACATTTTTTTCAGACCACAGGCTGTCAAAGTCAGCCGTTTGAATAAATTTTTGTACATTTTTTACATAAGATTTTTTAAACGTTGTTAACGTTTTAGAAAAAAAAACGAACATTGTTTTAGATGACTCGTACATCCTTGAGTGAGTAAATTAAAAAAATAAACAGGGTTAAAAAAAAGTCTTAATTTGTACAAATGCATGGAACAAAACGGAACAAAGCCACAAGTTTATAAAAAAAATATTAAAAAATCAATATCTCGAAAATGGTGAGACTTTTTCTAAAATATGATTTTGTCATGTAGTAGAACATGATGTGACCTGTTTATGGTTGCAGTATTACCCTTTCATTGCTAGACACCCTGGATTCTATATTAGATGTTCTAAGCTGCGCGCGCGTCATGAGTGTGCAGAGTTTTTTTTTTTTTTTTTTTTTTTTTTTTTTTTTTTTTTTTTTTTTTTTTTTTTTTACAGTTTAACGTGGTCTTTAGAGACGGGAAAGGATGGGGGCAAGGAATGGGAAGGAATTCGGCCATGGCCTTTTGAAGGAATCATCCCGGCATTCACCTGGAGTGATTTGGGGAAACCATGGAAAACCCAAATCTGGATGCCCGGACGGGGATTCGAACCGCCGTCCTCCCGAATGCGAGGCCAGAACGCTATCCGTTACACCACCACGCTCGGTCAGTTTGCAGAGTATAATATTATTACTCGGCGAACTCATAACTGAAAACTCATAAATAAAACAGGCAATATCTGTCATATATTAACAAGAATATTATTTTAAAATCAAAGATATTTTTCTCATAATTTCGACAGTTTATTTTTTATTATATAGATGCACAAATAATGTATTTTTAATGCATTGATTTTCACTACTTTGGCCATTATAAAATAAATATATTTTGTAAAAGTGTGGTGAATCTCGCGGGCCGGAAAAATGTTCAAGGCATGCGGCCCGCGGGAAGCGGGTTGGCCACCCTGCTCTAGTCCGTTAAAATTGCAGTGCTACTCGCTGACAATACGTTTACAGAATTGCCGTGTAACTGGCTACAGGTACTCTTCATTCTCCCGTGCTTTACCGCTGCCATCACAGTTCATAAATGGTCTTATTTTCATTTAACTTGTGTTAGTATCAACTGTCAATTTCAAAGTTCAGTATATTTTAAATAAATGGCAATTGGTTTTGTAAATGTATCGCTTTAATTCAAAATATAACGTAATTTTCATTGAGAAATATAATACTTTACTTCAATATATTTTGCAGCCTTCCATGTAAAAGGGAATAGACATTTTGCCGAACAACAATAGATTAAAAAATAAATTTGATTAAATTAATAAATCGTTGATCTGTATACTTTAATTAATCTATTAAAATGACGAAGTGACAGGGTACAGTCTACGTCGTCGCATCTGTTTGATAGACGACATTGTCCACAACTGTAGAATGGTGATTTGTGTGCAAAGAAACTAAATTCATACTTTATTTCTCCTACAGTCCCAAAGTGTTACAGGAACCAACCGAAAAATTGTTTCCATTGCTGCGTGCAGAATCTCGTAGCTTTGTGAAACATGACCATAACCTCTACATTTCGTTTCTACAACACAATGATATCCAAACAGTCAAGAAGAGAAAGAAATCAGTTTCGTAATCTGATTCACTTTGGACGGCAACCGTTCCACAGCTACAACTGTTCCGATATGAGTCAGAACATAACGCAGAAACGTTTCTGTACAAACTTGACGACAATTCTCCACCACAAAACCTGTACTTAGTAGTAATTAGCAACACGGTTTGCTAAAGTTTTTTTTTTCATGTTTCCTATGGGAGAGTAGTGTTTGTTAAAGTTATTCTTTCAATCAACACGAAGTTATGACTGGAAACATATAGTCTTCTTAGCATAGAATTTTTTTAAAAATCAGTTATTAACACGAAACTAAAAGGAAAAAACTACAGCAATAAACATCTAGCTCCAATAGTTCAGATTGCAGAGTCCCGTCTTCTCCATCCCGAGAGTGAAGCGGATGAAATACTTGGCTCACATCCAGAAGATCACCGGTTTAACTGCGGGTTGGTACACGGGTGATTTTAAATTAAGGGTATTGTTCGTCCTGTGTTATCATTGATGTTTTGAACAATGAAATATGTGGCGATGACAATGTACTCATTGAAGGTCGAAAGGCCAGGGGTTAATTAAAGAAAAAATAATTTTAAGCATCTACGCTGTGGGATTTACGTTGCGATTAATTCGTAAAATAATATCAATTCTATTGTTATTTAACAATTCTGAGAGCAAGTGACAGCTAACAGGACAGAACTACTCTTAATCAGAATCGACACCAGTCTCATCCCAAACATTCATTTATGACAGTAATGCATCAAATTTAGGCGATGTTTATCTATTGAAACTGAGATTTTATGCAGCATAATAGAAGCCTCTTTTACTGTAGCATCAACATTTTTTTTTTTTTTTTTTTTTTTTTTTTTTTTTTTTTTTTTGTCGTTACCTCAATTGTATGTTTGTGCATGTCCTGCTAGCTGCTGAGTGTGACTTTTATAGGACAGGATTGTTTTAGGGACTCTTTTTACTTGCGTTTTGAGTGGAAAACATGGCTATGGTTGTCTATAACAATCTTATGTGAAAAACCCTATCATATCAGTGCTATCCTGGCTAATATATTATGCTTATTATACTTAATGGTACTTTGTGTGAGTGCCAGTGCCTTGGCTTTGTTGTACCAAGGGTATGGAGCCTCTCATCTGTTTCCGTGAATTTGTCAATTCTTTCGTAGAATTTTTCAGTTAGGCGGAGGATTTCTTTGCGTATATATTCAGTTTAGGTTTCATTGGGTATGAATGTTGTGGGCGTGTATCTATTGACCTTAAACATCTGTTCTGCAGGTGAATGATGTTATAGTCTGCTGCCGTTCCCCACACGTGACATCCATAAAGGATGAAGGGGCGGAAGACAGTTTCGCAAATTCGGAGTTTCGTTGTAGTCGATAGCTCTGTGCTGTAAAGTGTTGGAAACAGGTTCTGGATAATAACTAGATCCTGTATTCTCCTATCCAGAATGTGATTCCTGAAGAGGAATTCTGAGTCCAATGTGATGCCAACGTATTTGGTGTGCTTCTTCCACTCCACTTCTTGGCCCATAATTTTCAATTTCCGGGTGAGTGCTGGCCGTTTTTTGGTAAAATATAGCGCTGCACATTTGGTTGGGTTGACTTTAACTTTGTTTAATAGGCACTATTTTTCGATTAAGCTGAAACTCCGTTGCACTCTGTTGATAGTCACTCCATACTGGCTGCCGGTTGCGTAGAGTGCGGTATCGTCTGCTATTTGTGCAATTTTGACGAGTGGCGCTGTTGCTATGTCGTTGGCATACTCGTTGAAAAGGACTAGTGCGAGTGGTGATCCTTGGGGAATTCGCGCGGGGATGGGGTGGGTGACAGAGCCTTGGCTGTCGTTCGAAACAAAGAATCTTTGGTTTGTGGAATAGCTCCCGATTAACTGAACGTAACAGTGACGGATGGCCGTCTGCGTCTTTAGCTTTGTAATGAGGTTGGCGAACCACACTTTGCTATACGCCTTTTTAATTTCCAAGACCTAAGCGGCCGTCAAGTTTCTCATCTTGAATCCTGTGGACACGTCTTCAGTTAATTGGACGAGCTGGTTTGTGCTTCCATCGAATTGCTCATTGCGTATAACCTTTTCCGCCTCTAGGCTGTTGTTGATCCTCTTCAATATTAATCGTTGTGGCACCTTAGAGCCGGAGGGGAGTAAGCTGATGGACCCGTAGTTCGCCGGGAGTCGCTGGCCTTTACGCTTTTGGCGATTTTCCAGTTGTCAGGGAAGTATCGTTACCCCGGGACCACACGCTTGGCGCTTGTCACAAACTCCAAGCCTCTACAAACGCTTGGTTAATTTTGGGGAGCCAAACATCGTCATCTACATGCTTGCTAGTGCTTGTATGTTGCAAGCATGACGGACGTCGAGGTTGTGTCGGCCAAAATTTTTTCCCTAAACTATTTTTTAAAAAAATAATAATAATAATTAAAAAACGAGAGACGATGAAGAAGATCGTGGATGTTAAAAAATTTATAGAAATCGTACCAGGTAATTATTGTAATTTCATTCATACAACTATGAATTCTATGTAGCTTTATGTATGTATTTGATTTAATATAAGTATATTGTTTTATAGTTAGAATTGTATAATAATTATTGTTTTAACGGCATTATAACGTCTGTATCAATTATTTTTTGATTGCAGAGAATTTACGAAAGCAACATTTAATGAGCTGCTCTCTTGAGTCAGCCGTGAAATTTGATAACTTCTGCCGGATGAGCTGTGCTGATTCTGAATATTCGCTGAATGAAATTTCACCTATGACTTCTAAAGAAAATAGACTTCAAAGAACCTATACCAGCTAAATTAATAAATTTATACCTGAGCCAAAACGAATACAATCTTATTTTTTCCTTAAATGTTTACGAAATGTGACAATAACAAATTCTATCTTTTTTTAAATATCCATGACAGTTTTATTTAAAACTTCACTAAGACGACTCAAAAACATCAGCTAATTTTTTATGGTCTTTATTCTTCGGGTAAAAAATGTAGCGTTCTACTTGGTAGATTAGAGATGTAAAATATCCTCTTTGGACCAGTTATTCATTTTTATTGCAGCACTTTTATTCAACAAAAAGAAACGCATGTTTTGTCCGCCTTCAGGGCACAAGCAATACTAAGTTCACTCAAACGTGCAGACGCTTCGCAAGCACTTGCCGCAAACGTCTTTGATTTGTGCAAGAAAACGACACTCAATCGGATCATCCATAAGTGCCCGCAAGCCTACACAAGCCAAGCCAAGCGCCCTATCCACATCAGGGATGTTGATAAAATATCGATATTTTTTAAAAAAATATCGATATTTATGAGTGATATTTTTAGGACGATATATCGATATTGAAATCTGGATATCGGAGTCCGATATTTTTAAAAAATAAGTTGTTATTTTCCGTTTTCCCTCGTAGAATATTCCAAGTTATTATTGGAGGGAAAACGATTACCTGTGTTGCACATGCAATACATTTTCATAGATAGAATTTTAAGAAACAATTTATGATCCGAGCACATGGAGAAGCAGGGCCGCCGTAAGCGAGCGTGTAAGGCAGCATATTATGTAGCCGTCGACCTTTTTTTTTTTAGCTCAACAGCTGATTCGGGCGGTCGGCGGCGACACTCGGGATGGCAACAATGGGGGCGGCAATCTCATAGTTTTTTGACCCGATTCGGGAATTTCCTATATCCACCACTGGCTGTAGTTGGACAGGGGGCGACATAATCGCTATTGCATGCGGGCGCTCAAACAGCTAGCGGCGGGCCTGTGGAGAAGTAAAAAACGAAGGTAAAATAAATCATTCAATATTCATTAGAATTCTTGTCTGGACATTTTGAAAAGTTTTTAAAATTTGTCTTCAATCAATGCAAAAGTATTAGCATTAAGAAACTAATCGTAATGTACCAGGTATGGGTAGGGTTGCCAGATAGCCGGAAAATCCGGGAAAGTCCCGGAATTTTGTGTCTGATCTCGTGTCCAGGAATTATGCGTTACTGTCCCGGAATTTCCGTGTACTAGTTTTTTTTCTCAAACTCAGTTCACCACGGTGGCCATGAGGCCAAGCCAAGTATCCCATGCACGCAGCGGGAGGATGGAATGTCCCTTAAATCAGAGGAATTGATACTGACAGGAAAATACTTTGAATTTTCTGGGACTTTGAAAATTCTAGACGCAGTTAACATTAACTCCCTTTATACAGAGTTCACATGTCTGAAACGTGTTTTTCAGGTTCTTCCAAAAGACTTTCCAAACGATAAAATCTGGGCCAATTTCTTTAGAATAAGTATTTTTAATGATTTTGAATATTTAAAAAAAAATTGGTTTTATTTTTCAATTCCAACAAGCAATGACTTTTACGAGATAAGTTTTAGCGCGTTGAATAATTTATGAAATAAGAACGAAACAGAACGTTCATGGATTTGATCAAGGCTGAACTACAAACTCAATCAATTTTTGAAGACTCTTGCTGAGAAATTTATCAGTTTTGCAAAGCAGTGACGGAGAAATATTTATGAAAATGGCAAAATCTAATAATAAATATTTTAAAAGTAGTTGATTAAGATCTATTTTGATTGATGTTGATTTTGATTTAGCAAAAGATAGATGCTATTTTTTTTTATGTGTTGATAAAACCTGATGCTGATTTTCTGCCTAATTTTAATTAATGAGCCTAACAGAAGTGTTCAGTTTTGTTTAATATTTTTGAGATTTTGATTGATAATACCCGATGTTGATTTTGTACCAAAGGAAAAAATTCCTAACGAGGTGGTTAATTTTTATTTTAAGTTTAGAATTTTTCCTTTGATTCATAATACCTGATGTTGACTTCCTACCATAGTTTAATTAATAAACTTAAAAGAGGTGCTATATATACGTTTGATAGCATATTTACCTAAAATAGAATTTTTTAGTAATTTGCATTTTCGTTCACTCTTTAAACATACCGCTAAAATACTTTTTAGACCCAGAAATGTCCCGGAAATTATAAGCCTGTATCTGGCACTCAACAGTTAAATATTTCGCGCGAATTGGATACGCTTCTTGTTCCATACCAACAGAAGAATTGAGCTCCAAAATTATGTCACAGCCAGTTTTGTTATATCACTTACGAATTTATTAAGATAAGAAATTGAAAAAAAGAATCTACCACTTTTGATTGCCTTTACAAAGCGCTATGCTAAAAACTTATTATTATAGATTGGTGCCTTTAAAAACAATTTGTTAACGCCAAAGGAACTGTCTTGACAGTAGCGGCTCTAGGATATTTTCAAGCCTGGGAAAAACTGAGATTGCCGCCTCTTCAAACATTGTTGCCAGCCAGACCCGAGAATCAGCCGAGAATCGCCTCCTTGATTGGTGGCCAAACGCATTGATGTCATCACTTTAACTGTTTGCCAGACGCATTGTTGGACACGATTTTGCCGCCCCCCCACCCCTCAGTTATCGCCCAGAGCAAGTACCCCAGTTTGCTCCACCCCTCGCCCCTAAATCCTGCATTCCACCTAGAATCTCAGCTTTAAAAAATTGTATTATGGCAAAGCGTTACCCATTTGCAAAGCAATATCAAAGAAGGGGAAATTTTCAATTAATGTAGGCAGTTCTCCATTTATAGTAGAAGAAACAACGGAAAAAACATGAGTTCATGCTCTTGAAAAGTATGTCCAATGAAGTTTCTGACATGAGTTTTGGTGCAAAATTTTACTTCATTCACGACCTTAGTTTGGAACTTTTTTGGATTTGAAACTCTTTAAATGACTATGACATTCTCTCATCATAATTCTATACAACATCCAGTTGTCCTAGAAAATGGTAATTTGGTAAACATACTTGGTTTCATGCCCACAGTATAAGAAAAGTTCCTGTGTTTTTTCAATGCCAATTTAAAAGCTGAAACGTCTTAGAGAAAATTTGTACGTTAATTGCTTTCTTCTTGATGAGGCTATATGCCTTAAATTTCAGTTTTGCACAAAGATCAGAAGCATAAAAAACACAATTAATTTTACTTTGTTACTACATTTAATTTGGAAGTTACAAGTAGTCCTACACCGATGGTAACAAATAACAATGCAGACACGGCGAAGCTCGCACAGAACGAATCGGACTCGAACCGTTGTTTTACATGAGCGTCGGTTGTCGGGGAAAGTATTTTGGACATGAAAATTGGAAGTAAGCAGGAATATTGATAAATTCTGATACACAATCTTTGCTAAGGTGCAAACATTTGGTCCAAAAAAGTAAGAAGACTCAGAATAAGCTATCAACCTACAAAAAGAAATTAAATTCCACATAAAACAATACTTGTAAAAAAAGTGACTTGGTCATTATGCAAACTCTGATAATAGAACATCAACCTAAATAAATGCCTCTACAATGTTGCATTATTGAGCTTTTAAACTCACAAAAGCCAAGATTTCCCTCGATGCTCTTTCTGGATTCACAAGTCTTCGAGTAAATCATAAACATTCTGCCTTTCCTTTTAGTAAAGTAGTAGTATAATGGCTAAATCACAATTTTTAAAAAAAGATTTATCCGTAACGTCATGAAAAACTATTTTTTTTCAGAAAATCAAAACTTGATTCAGAAAAATATCTCACAACTCTTCATCATTAAATAGCCACAAGACTTCGCCCTTTTTTAAAATGATTTGTTTTTGTAACATTGTTTTTTTATATAATAGGGTCGATATATCGATACTTTTTCTTCGATATATCGAATCCGATATAAATATTTTTTTAAAATATCGATATATCGAAAATCCGATATTTTTTAAAATATCAACAGCCCTAATCCACATGTTTCAATTGTGAAGGTTTGGCAAGCGTGTGGTCCCGGCATAAGAACATACTTGCGTTGATAATTCTAGTTCATTCAGAGCTAATCCTTAGGTTGGCTGGTTCTTAAATAAAATCATATATTCTACCTACATTAGCCTATATTGTTAGGTACCATTGAAAACGTTCTTTACTGAGTTAATTTGTTTATAGAAATAACAAACGTCTGCGAGAATAAGTGCCTTACAATACTTTTCTTCGCCGTTTTACTCTCCTAGTTCACTTAAGTATGTGATAGGAATCCTTTCCTACTTTATTAACATAAATTAATTGAAGTAAAAGTGAGGATAAAATGAAGGAATCGCGGTCATTTATTAAAGATGACTGCGCGACTGCAGACACACGTCGAAAGTTCAGAGTCCGGATACTTGCTGCTACCAGAGGACTGGGAAACATGGGATAAAGATAAATGCAAAGAAGAGTCAGCTAATTAGATACACAATAAAAAACAAAAGGTTAATTAGGAATATAAGGTGGGGAAAGAATGCTGGCTGAAGACTTAAAATGTAAATATCTTGGCATTACATTTGATAACTGGGCAGACACATTGGACAGGTGGTAGGAAAAGGTTTCAAAATTTATTTTTATTTATTTATTGGCCTTTAGCCTTGTCGGCCATACAGCCAGCCTTTAAACTTTACATTGATGTGTACATAATATTTCATTTAGTTATCAAACTTGTTTTTTACATGGGTTTTTCATTATTTACTAGACTAGTAATCTATATTACATCATTTATGACATTTCACTTATTGGTTGCTCACACTCAAACATTATAATTTGACATTGTATACTTGTGTTCTCACATGTAATAGGACACATTTAACAAGAAATTCTAATTGGTATAAGGGTTACACTTTTTGGTATGTATAAGTAGATCTAAACTAGGTGTTTTCCATCTTCTAGATGTATCATTTTCTAAAATTGAATGTTTATTTTGTCGATAAGTTATGTCTTATCTAAATTAACTAACAGTAAGACGTTAATTTTAGTCGTTATATATTTACAATGACTCTGCATCTATAGCACACAATAAAGAGGTAGTTTTTGAGCGTATAAATGGTGCAGTTTTAAGAGTTACATGGGGAGAATTCAGATAAACCCTTATATATGTCATTAATGTCTTATAAATATTTTTCTCGTTGGAGGCTAGCAAGATAATCACATTCGTTGGTAAAGGACACTGAGGGTTTTTAATCCTTTCAGCATATGGTCTTGTTGTGTTCTATATTTCTTGCAGAAAAATAGAATGTGGTTTAAATCGCCTACTGCTGTAACTGAACAGTCGCATTGTGGAGTTTCTCTGAGCCGTATTCGATTTAAGTGGCTGGGGAAATTACCATGGTGGAAGCGACTTCTAATGATACCTACTTGTGATGTACCGCCTGTTGACATTACATTTGTATACCAAGGATTGACGGGGATATCTGGTTGTATGCGGCCGTAGTGTGTACCTTTTAGTTGTAAGATCTACTCCATTCCGTTTGCCATAATTCTTTTGCTCGCTGTTTGATGATTTGGTAGAATTCTGAGGAAGGTAGTTTTAAGTCTTCTTCATGTCCCGCCACTATAGCTTCGTTCGCCTCTTGTCGACGTATTCGTTGAATTTGATTCCCTTGTGGGGTGGAACCCACAAGAACCTTGTGGTGATGCCCTTTATGTTGTTGGTGTATTTTTCGTGAGGATGTCTGCTATTATGCTTGTCATCCTTGTGTTCGAACTGGCTTTTCAATACTTTTGATTACGCTCAGGGAATGGTGATGATTATTACTTCGGTTGGTCACGGTTGCCACTATATTTTCAATTCTTCTAATATCGATTTTGCTTCTACAAGGAAAATTGACGTGTGCTCCGGTAACGAGTATAGTGCTGATACTGTGTTAGTGGGCAGTATAATGCGCTCCTACTCTGCTTTCTGGGCTGACCTTGGCGCCGTCTGTGTAAATGTGTGTTGCGTTCCAGGTTAAGGTGCTTAGTTTCCTGTTGAGGTTTTCGTTTTCATCCGTGTTCACCGATTTTTCTAGAGATGGATTTGGGTGTCGATTGTTCGTAGGTGGAATGGTGCTTGGTAGATAGGATGTATTTCGAATTTCTCTATTTTGTCACTGATCTCTTCCAATAGTTTGTACGCTTTCAGTAATGGTATGTCGTGTTGGGTCACTGGATCTTGATTTCCAATTTTTCTACCGCTTGTTTAATGTTTCCATCCGTTCCCTTAGTGGATGCGTTTTTGAGGTTTAGTTTGTCTACTAGAAACTTTTTGGATAGCTGACTT
>JARYHS010015340.1:0-16994 GCA_031002005.1 Vandiemenella viatica
CCGCCATACTCCCGAATGCGAGGCCAGAGCGTTAACCGCTCACCCATCACGCTCGGTTAAAAAAATTATTATTTTTACTTACCTTGAATAGGATAAAACTAAATTATATGTATTCATTTTTAAAATGTAAAGAGATCAGTTTATACGCAAGGAAAAAAATTATACTTTGGCAGTAAAAAGTTATATAATATACAGATTTACACACGTGTGCATATATATATGCATGTATGTATCACACACCTTTTCGAGTCACCATTATTATCCTAAATACTTTATAACTTTGATCGTCTTTTAAAAAGGCGCTAGGCTGTACTTTACTTTTAATTCTTATTTCTGTTTCCAATTATACAGTTGCACAAACAGGGTACGGAAAATAACCATATTATACATATTTTGCTTCCAACTATACAATCTGGCAGCCTGGGGGGGGGGGGGGGGCATGAACCTGCGACAGACTGTGTAGACAGGGAAAGGAGGAGGGGGGGGGAGAGCAGTAGTTAGGGGCCATTCGTACGATACGTCATACACATTTCTTTTTTAAACAGAAAAACTCCTCCCCCGTTTCCTGGTCACTCCATATCACACGTTGCGGACACCATCCTTCTTTGCAACATATAAGATTTTTTGTTTTATTAATAAATTTAAATATTCAGTAACAATGTTTATTTTTCCATATCTTCATACTGAATACATTAAACGGACTCCAAATAATAATACAACGGTATTCCCTTACAGCAGTATCCCTCTTCTCTCTGCCATGAAAACCGCTCTTGGCAGCCAAACAACCAAAGATGTTCCGTCCCCCAACATCCACGTCAGAGCTGCTATATAACTCTTCTCAAATTAAAACTGTATCACAGGCACAGATCATATTAAAAAAATATAAATGTACATACGAAGTAAGGAAGCTTCGTTTCCTTACAAACATAAAATAATTTGCAATTTTGAATTTTACTATTAGATGAAAACTGTACCTCCAACGTGACATCACGAAGCATATGATTCAAGTTCTTCAAGGCTCTTCGAGGCTGTGCGAAACAATTTGGCAGTCGCAGTTGGAAACAATAAGAGGCTTGCTATGAACGTCATCTCTTGTTGACGAACTACAATTTTTGCATTATTCGCCGCAGTTAAGCCCAAACCATGCATACACTCTGAGAAAGAATAAAACGTCTCATGAGTGAAAAATTTGAACTCTTTTTAAGTGTTTAAGTTTTCCACCGATTTAATAAAACTCAAAATCTTATTTGAAATTTAACCTCTATATCTTGCTAGCTGTTTAATTGTTCGAAGAAATTGTAAAAAATTGGTCTTTAGTTACAGGCAATGTATCGATGCCAAGAGCCAGATGAAATGCTAAGTCGCATAACACTGGAATGAATAACCCTGTCCGGTGCAGTCAGAAGTGAGGATGGGATCGCTTCAGTAGGGGGATACTGAGTAGGATACACGCACAGCAAAATAAGGGAATCGAATAAAAATTCTTGATTGAACGTATGAAATGTAAACTTGTTGGCCTAATATAAGTTCGTTTCCTTTGGTGCGATGGGGGAGGGGGCGGGCAGAGGGGCGGAAATTCTGAAAGCGCAGCTTACGTTAGAGTAATTAGTGGATGTGCCAGACGAACTTTGAGGCCTTTCCTTTAATAAAGTGGAGTGCTATGAAAGCCTCGTCATCGCTACGAAAAGCAGGATGTGGAATATGTCAAGGGGATGAGAGGACTAAGAGGGAATTTACACTTGTTTTGTGACGTAAGGGGGTTTAGAACAGTTTTAATTGCTAGGTGAGAGTCTGGACAGGACGGGAAGGAATAAGTTGTTAAGCGATATGCTGAAGAAAATACACCAAGGTGTGACAAAAGCGTATTAAATATAAAAAGCTGTTTATTTGAATTGCTACAGAGGGATAAACATGATCGGTATTGCTAATAATATTGCCACTCAGCGGAAAGATTAGAATCTAGACATAGTTAGGGATTGTAACTCCTCCTGCATGGTGAGGGATTGTGCATAAACTACGTGGCTGGGTCTAGGGGAGGGGAGGGGGGGGGGTTGGCTGGAAAGCTACGTTGGGCTACGTGGTGGTGGTGGTGGAGAGGGGGATGTTTCGAGCCAGGCCACGTAATTTTTCGTTCATATTTTTTGTCATAGTTAAAATGAGATAGAGGACACAATACAGCATGTAAATATTTATTTTCGCCATTTAATTATCCTCGTATGTAATTTATGTTAATCTGACAAGAGAAAACAGTACAAAATGTCTTCTGGAGTCATCAGGGAAAAAGGCTACGTGAGGGAGGGGGGGAGGTTCACAGGTGGCCCAAAATGGAGCTACGTCGTTTATGCACGCCCCCTTAGTAGTGAATGTCCTGTTACTCTCATAGAGGAATAATACTCCATGGGAAAGTGTGTGTGTCTCGGAGTGTTTGTATTAGAGATCGAGAGAAAGACCACCAGACCGATGGGACATGGAGTCAACTGGCAGAGGATTGCTCGACATGGAGAACGCTGCTCAAGCTCCATCTGAACTCATAACGTCATTTAATGATTGAACTGGCTGAAGATAATGAAGTTATGTTAAAGAAGCCCCACAAACTGACTACGAGAGAAACGAAGCCTTAGCGACCGATGTAATATCAAAGAGACTTTCACATGCTATCCGTCTGTCTGACACCGATTGATTAGTTTTTCAAAATTTGGTGACATAATGTTATTTACCCCGTAAAAAGTATCATATGAAATTCCTAATGATACATAGTACTGTCGAATTTCCCTCGGGATTGGTTTAGCCGTTTGGTCGTGAAAAGGTAACAGACAGACAGAGGGACAGAGTTACTTTCGCATTTGTAGTATTAGTGCAGATTGTTCCGCCATGAACCACACCCTTCAGAGCTGTAACTCTTCGCCGCCGAGGTCATGGTTTTTCACCTGCTGGTAGTTCTTACGTCAGTCCGCGATACATCAGTGTGGTGCGTTTTGTGTGTCAGTTGATTACATCGGGCCGTGGCCCCTGTGACGCAATCGATGGCCCTGTTAAGTGCCGTGCCATCTGGCGGCCAGTGACGGAACTAGAGGTGGTTCGGCGTCTTGCCGCTTGGCGTCTCTGGTTGCTACGGACGCCAGCCTGTCGACGCCATACCGGCAGGCGCCGTCCAAGGCTTATTAGCAGAGGTGTTGCAGTTTAAGAAGTCAGGGTGCAGCGTTGTTTAGAAAGTAATGCTTGCATGCCGGTAATTACTTTCCCCCGTGGCAAATGTGAGGCGCCCATCGTTACCTTCGATCCTTGACACCTGTTGTTCGTTTTCGCTTCTGCGCAATTCTGCTTCACAGACTGCAGGAAACTATCTGTCGACTGGTTTCGGCATTTATAATAACTGCTGTACTTTTATTCTGAGGTCAACCACACAAAACGCTTTTGATTCTGTTTATTGTAACAGCCCTACGACCAGGTTTCCTACTAATTGTTAACCTGTAAACTAATTGCATTTGTGACTGAAACAGATATGCATTGATTTATATATTTTTCCTATGAATGTGTAGTGTTTTGATTGCTATAATAATTATAATTTCGTGTGCTCGTAATGATCTGGTTACAGGGTTTCTATTGGCTGCGCATTCCGCCCCTGTAGTAGCCAGCCGCCTTAACCTAGCCCGGCAATGCTGCCGGGTATAGGGGACCTACAGTTAAACGTGGAATCCAAACCACGGTAGCGTTCTGGCGTACTTCACATTACACAGCAAGCTATGCCAGAAGTGAAGGTGGGTTAAGGGCTTATGAAATTCACCGCCCAAACAGGGATTCGAACCGTGGATCTTTCGACCTCCAGTCAGACGTCTAAAACACTGAGCCACCTTTTGATTGCTGGCAATGTTTAAATGAACTGTAATTTGATTAGAAGCAGTAAAGTATTTGAAAATTTTAATTAAAAGGCTGTAATTAAGAATATCGTGTAAGCTATAGTGTTTTGAATAGAATTTTGACCATTTGGATTTCTTTAATTTCGCCAATTTGATATTTAAATGCATGTTAATATTTATAACAGTTTCTTCGTGTTTTGTATAAGTTTTGTTTTTGAACCATTTCTGTTGTTGGCACAGTTGTCTGCGTTTTTAATGTTCTCTCGAACATTCTGCGATGCCTTAAATCCGGGAGCGTCCATAAACCACGTAGCTCCATTTTGGCCTCCTGTGAACCTCACGTAGCCAGACGTGGCGTTTTCCTCCCCCCCCCCTCCCCCACCCTGGCGTAATAGGTAGTTTTTCCCTGTTGATTACAGTAGACATTTTGTACCGTTTACTCTCGTCAGACAATCGTAAATTACATACGGAGACAATTAATTGACTGAAGTAAATATTCACATGCTGTTGTGTATTTTGTATCTTATTTTAACTTTGACAAATAATATGAATGAAAACCTACGTGACGTAACTACAAACCCCCCTCCTCCCCTCCCCCCACGTAGTCCAGTGTAGCTTCCTACCCGACCCCTCCCCCATCAGACCGAACAACGTAGTTTATAGACGCTCCCGTATGAAATTTGTGGTGGTGTGCATGTCATTAACATGGCATCAGTTGGTTATCTATATATATAAAGATGAATGTATATGTTTGTTTGTTCTTCATACAAATCCAGTTTTCATCCTATCTCGATGAAACTTTGCACACTTATCCTTTGAAAAAAAAAAAGAGAAAAATACTGTCTACATTTGGTTGAAAAATTATCTGCATAAATAATACATGTTGTCTCATAATTTTGAAATACTACTATAATAGCTCGTTTACCGGGGTATTATTTTAATTTTAAAGACACCTTATATGGTGCCAGCTTGCAAAAGTAGCAAAGTTAACTTACTTTAATTAAATGATATTGATAATGGGCTCTTCACATGACAATTCTCAGGGGGTCACACAAAAGAAATGGGTTCACATTAAAAGAAAATGAATTTATTCATTAAGACAAAATAGTTGTCATTTCAAGATCACAAATGTATGGCAAACATATGATAGGCACCCAGGCTAATAGCTCTTTAATTCTGGCATGAGTCACTCAGGGCAGTTTCCAGGGTTTTGAGATGTTGCAGAATGTCTCTATATCAGCAGGCGGTACACATTACCCGGCATGGACACTGGTCGGCGGCGGCGGCGGGCCAGTGTTTGACCAGCGCGACCGGCTGATACACACAGCTACCTCCGTTTATCACTTGTAGCAGCAGCCACTGTCCACAACCTTGCTCTCGGGCGTCCAGCAACGTTCTCCTCTCCCGACGACATAGAACATAGCAAAAGAAACACTTCCGAGGAGTAGATGCCATCCCCTCCATCCTCTGGCTGTCCCACACTGTACCACATACGGCAAGCCCTCCAGAAAAAACAAAAATATCGCGAGAAGAGAGGGCGGTCTGTGTCCCGCGCCCCTGCGCCAAACCAAACATGTCTCTGGGGACAGGCGTCTGCCTTCTATCATCGACTGGCCCTCAGATACACACAGTGTCGGGCAGCATACCTCCGCGCCAGCGAGCCGACGTGCTCTGTAGGACATTACAGCTTCAACTGCCACCTCCACAAAAATTTGAAATTTCCTATTTAAAGTTCAAATTTTTCATTCAGTCTATGTGACCAATCCTCTCACTTTGTCCCGAAACATTTCATCCTCACGCTCTTTAGCCAGAACTGTCTCTTCAACCCATCGTTTGCCCGAGTCATACAATACCTTGATAAAACCACCCATTTCGAAACTTCCCTCTGCTGAAACGTCATGCGGATTGTCTCATTGGTCAACAACCACTGCAGTGACTGCTCGATCTTACACTGCGCTCCGCTACGAGCATGAAACTCTCTCTGTGACATTCATTACAATGGACATGGCGTAAATGATACCAGTTGGGTCCAGCCTATCTTATGGCTACAGATACAACTTAAACAGTACACAACATCTAAACAATAACACACAGTGTTCAGAAAAATACTTAATCCTAAGTAACTGTGGTATCAGAAAATACATCGTTGTGCCGTTGTCCAGCCTTTCTGATGGTTACAGATACTACATTAACAATACAATACATATAAAATACCAGCACACAGTGGCTAAAAAAAATTAATTTTACCAGATTGTGGCCTCACAAATCATCCTTCCTGTACTCTCTGTTAACAAAATTACAAATGAGAGTGCAAAAATGCAGAAGAATTAATATAATAAAAAAAAATCACAAAGCCATCACATAAAGGCAAATCTTTATCGTCCACAATGCCCATATAACCAAACAGAGAAAACCATTGTGTCCGAAAACAAGTGAGCAATGAATCAGGGCCACGCAGTAATGATTAAGAACCCTAAACCAAACCACTATTTTCCTTATAGTCTACTTATAACGCTAAGTACAGATTTAAATATCCATAAAAACTTAAAATCTTCAAACTTTATCTGACAATAACTAAGCTTAAACGAGGTGACGGCATATTCTCTTCATGCGCTCCTTGCAGCTAACAGAATTTACAGTCGCAACGCTTCTCTGTAGAGCAGAACCGACTTCATAACAGCCACCTTCACGCAGATGGTAAGGTGCCTGCCCCCAAACAGACGGAGCCCAGGTCCCTGCACCCCGGTGAAGTCAAGGACACCCTCTGCCTCAGCTGACACTCCCAGTTTCAAAACAACCCACACTCTTATGCTTCGGCTCCTAATTCGAAAGCCATGGTTCACCGACCTATTCCATATCCCTTACTCTAAGAAAGTAAACTACTAGTATTCTACCAAATCTACAGCCTCATTAACCTATCGTAAAAAAGACACTTTAAAATTCGCTTTCGCACTGAATAATGCGTACATAACCATAAGAAGTTCGTCGCCGTATCGAATACCTTGCGCCATATCTAACACCGAGAGAAAAAACTATTCTTGGAGAAATCGCACGGGAAAACTTTAACAATGTATAACTCGGTGGCATCCTCATCTAAATTAAAATCTCGCGTCATGTCTGGCGCCGAAAGAAATACCTCCACTTAAAAATCGAACTTCATTCCCTACCTTGCAAAACCTCAATTTTCTCTAAAAAATCTCAAATGCTGAAGAAGTAACTCCGCTGGGACACAAGTAAGAATATCTTCACTAATGTGCAGTATTCAACGACAATCTCTATCTGGGATTTGCATTTCCCTATACTCTCACCTGTCATGAATTATCTCCTCCGAACGGAACAATTACTATGCTAACAGACGACTCTCAAAACAAAGGAGTGATGTTATGGAACGAGATACCCGCTTGAGAAACATGATGCTGGTTTGACTTGGTGGAACGACATTATTCCCGCTTACCGCTATCATGAAAAAAGTCCAGAGTGTACAAAACATTGTTATACCAGACTCGGCACACTTCCCCCACCTCAAGCACAAATTAACGGAGCCCCAGGGGATAATTACCTTGTCCCTCATATGAAACTTCCACGACCTACTACCACCATATTAATTAAACGACAACCGGACTGCTTATGCTTATGCGTCCTTGGCCTTCTATCCGTTGCCAAAAGGAACGTCTGAAACCTTCCAATCCATGCACGTCTCGTTGTCTTTTCACCTTAACACCCTTGTCCTTCGCACGAGGAAAATGCAAATACAACTTGGGACTCATCCATCGACTCCTTTTCTTCAATCTAAGTGCTCTTCATACATCAGTGCCGCTCTGGCTATAACCATCTCTCAAAAATACCTTCCTTTTTTCAACTCGCCCAACGTCAATATTTTCACCAACAACTTTCAAATCTCGGGAAAATCGATCCACCACGTACTCAGCAACTTTCTCGCAAGACTACCCAATGAAAAATGGCGTACCATCTCATAATCACTCCCACAACCGCTAAAAACTATTTCTTCGCCTGACAATCATCGCATCGTAGCATTCTCCGCACGCAGTGACTGTTCTTCAATTCCATCCCATGTACCAAAGCAATTCAACTGTTTTTTATGGCTCAGGTAATCTTCGACTACAACCAAAATTCCCTCCCTCTCGCAACTCTCAGATGCTACCAGAATTTACTTCCGTCCATTGGGGAGAACCATCGCATTTTTTTCTTCCTTCGCTAACACACTTCTGCAACTATCCACTATATGACACTAACATTATACTTATTTATTACCATAATTATTCTCACTTCATATCCTTGGGTATGTCTGCGGTCCAAACCAAGTCTCTTTTTTTTCGGGATGGCTAAGCCTAGTTAGCTCCCGTTTTGAGCCTTCCGTGTACACGCACATCCAAAACTCATACTTATCGCTGGCGTTTGTGCTTCGGAAATTCTCAGCAAAATCTTTCCTCTCAGCAAAGTACACTGATTGACTGTGCATGAAGTTAGCACTAATTTCGCCTCTCAGTTCTCCGCAACAATCTCTCTCTTCGAAACCTCCCACATACGGCTCATAATCGCACCCCAGCTGCGTTTCGCTCACACAGTCACAAAAAAGCGTCCTGCTCAGAGGGTAGCATGCGTTCGGAAAACATCGCTCGCCGCTGGCACTCTCTTGAGGCCTTCGGCCTGGAACAGATGTTCGGCATTTGTTCCCGCCTGTCCAAATATGCACAAATATCGCAGGTCTCGTCTTTCGTGTCCGACAGTTGGCATTTTCGGTGGTTTGATCCGTCTGTCCGTTCGTACCGATTCCGAACACGCCGATAAGGATGTCCGCTGTTTGTCTGTTTCATCGAAAAGCTCTCATGCGTGTCGCGCTCTGTTTTCAGCTTTGCAACGCTCACGCGAATTTGACTCATCTCTTCTCCGAGTTGGGTCAAATCCGCACTGTGGCTCCTCTCAATTTCCACGACACGAGTTTCCAGCAGGTTCGTCCGTGCTTTTGTTTCTTCGGTTACTTCCGACACTCGTCTTTGCGCGTCCAACACCTGCTCCTTAGGGTTATCAACAGCACTGCTTAACGTTTTCTGCGTCATTTGCAGCGATGGCACCGACTTCTTAATTTCGTCTACCCCTTTTTCCATCGTGGCCATCAATTCCTTCCTGAACGCCGACAACTGCTCATTAGTTTTCTTTTGTTCCTCGTTAATGGGACGCAGCAGTTGCTGTAACATTAGCAAGATATCTTGTGGCGTCACCATCCCACTAGCGTGGTTTTCGGGTAGCGATACACACTGACTGTTAGTTTCTGCAGTCGGAAGAAAGCTAGTAATGCCTTCTGCACTGGCTGACTGTTGAATGCTTTGCTCAACACTTCGAACTCCGGCGTTGTCAATTAACTGGCCGCGATTTTCTTCCATTGCGTATTCCTGATCTTTTTTGCTCTAACGGACTGTGACTTTGTGCCATCCCGGTAGATTTTCCGGATCTCAGTCTCATCCACTCAAAAGCACTCAAAAATTTAGAAACTTCGTAAAACAAATATTTCACCACACTTCTCCTCCCACAATTCAATATTTATACCGGCACATCCACGAGAAGCATCCACAAATTCTCAAACGCACAATTATTGATGGAATGAACGCTAAAACGCACAAAACTCAATTATGCAGAGCATAGATGCTCGGGGCATTCTAAAAGCACGACAAGCAAGAAAAGTTTATAAAAAACCATACTCGTCACAGAAGACCGGCAAAAACAAGCATAATTTTCCGACGCTGAGATGCTGTGAAAATCTTACCTCCCTAGTCTCCAAACATTTTCCAACAACAGAATAACCATCAAAACCAACAAACAAGTACAAACAAAAGGACAACTCGAACGTAACCAAAGACCATCACTTTACATCTTCTTCCACCATTGACCAACAATTTATGCAACGTAGTTTTTTTTCATATACCTCAACAACCCATGAAACATAAACAAACAGCTGTCAATATCACACACGTGAACAGATAATCACCTTGCTCGGGATGCCCAGAGGAGTCCTCTGCTGTTACAAGTAACAAATAATACACATAATCAATCTATCATTATACATTGTATATGCTGGACCTCTGCTATCACTGCCACACCGCAAAAAATGCTGAAAAACACATAGAGAGTTCTACTCGCTAAAACGAAACGTTTGCAACATCTCAAACAGTCAGGCCACAGGTTGGCGCGCCATTTTATTATAATAGCTCGTTTACCGGGGTATTATTTTAATTTTAAAGACACCTTATATGGTGCCAGCTTGCAAAAGTAGCAAGTTAACTACTTAATTAAATGATATGATAATGGGCTCTTCACATGACAATTCTCAGGGGGTCACACAAAAGAAATGGGTTCACATTAAAAGAAAATGAATTTATTCATTAGACAAAATAGTTGTCATTTCAAGATCACAAATGTATGGCAAAACATTGATATGGCACCCAGGCTAATAGCTCTTTAATTCTGGCATGAGTCACTCAGGGCAGTTTCCAGGGTTTTGAGATGTTGCAGAATGTCTCTATATCAGCAGGCGGTACACATTACCCGGCAGGGACACTGGTCGGCGGCGGCGGGCCAGTGTTTGACCAGCGCGACCGGCTGATACACACAGCTACCTCCGTTTATCACTTTAGCAGCAGCCACTGTCCACAACCTTGCTCTCGGGCGTCCAGCAACGTTCTCCCTCTCCCGACGACATAGAACATAGCAAAAGAAACACTTCCGGAGGAGTAGATGCCATCCCCTCCATCCTCTGGCTGTCCCACACTGTACCACATACGGCAAGCCCTCCAGAAAAAACAAAATATCGCGAGAAGAGAGGGCGGTCTGTGTCCCGCGCCCCTGCGCCAAACCAAACATGTCTCTGGGGACAGGCGTCTGCCTTCTATCATCGACTGGCCCTCAGATACACACAGTGTCGGGCAGCATACCTCCGCGCCAGCGAGCCGACGTGCTCTGTAGGACATTACAGCTTCAACTGCCACCTCCACAAAAATTTGAAATTTCCTATTTAAAGTTCAAATTTTTCATTCAGTCTATGTGACCAATCCTCTCACTTTGTCCCGAAACATTTCATCCTCACGCTCTTTAGCCAGAACTGTCTCTTCAACCATCGTTTGCCCGAGTCATACAATACCTTGATAAAAACCACCCATTTCGAAACTTCCCTCTGCTGAAACGTCATGCGGATTGTCTCATTGGTCAACAACCACTGCAGTGACTGCTCGATCTTACCCTGCGCTCCGCTACGAGCATGAAACGCTCTCTGTGACATTCATTACAATGGGCATGGCGTAAATGATACCAGTTGGGTCCAGCCTATCTTATGGCTACAGATACAACTTAAACAGTACGCAACATCTAAACAATAACACACAGTGTTCAGAAAAATACTTAATCCTAAGAAACTATGGTCTCAGAAAATACATCGTTGTGCCGTTGTCCAGTCTTTCTGATGGTTACAGATATTACATTAACAATACAATACAACACATATAAAATACCAGCACACAGTGGCTAAAAAAATTAATTCTACCAGATTGTGGCCTCACAAATCACCCTTCCTGTACTCTCTGTTAACAAAATTACAAATGAGAGTGCAAAAATGCAGAAGGATTAATATGTATAAAAAAAAATCACAAAGCCATGACATAAAGGCTTTATCGTCCACAATGCCCATACAACCAAACAGAGAAAACCATTGTGTCCGAAAATAAGTGAGCAATGAATCAGGGCCACCCAGTAATGATTAAAAATCCTAAACTAAACGACCATTTTCCTTATAGAGTACTTATACCCCTAAAAACAGCTTTCAACATCCATAAAAAACTTGAAAATCTTCAAACTTTATCTGACAATAACTAAGCCTATGAGGTGACGGCATATTCTCTTCACACGTACACACTCCTTGCAACTAACAGAATTTACAGTCACAAAGCTTCCACGTAGAGCAGAACTGACTTCATAACAAACAGCCACCTTCACGCAGATGGTAAGGCGCCTGCCCACAAACAGATGGAGCCCAGGTCCCTGCACCCCGGTGAAGTCAAGGACACCCTCTGCCTCAGCTGACACTCCCAGTTTCAAAACAACCCACACTCTTATGCTTAGGCTCATAATTCGAAAGCCATGGTTCACCGACCTATTCCTCATATCGACCACATGACCAAAGTCATAACAGACACTTTAGAGAACTTGGTGTACCACTACCTCCACGTTGTCCACCTTCACTAAGGTAGCCTTTCCACCTTGCGACCACAAACCTACTCCATATCCCTCAGTACTCTCAGAAAGTAAACTACTAGTATTCTACCAAATCTACAGCCTCATTAACCTAGCATAAAAAAAACATATTATACCCTGCAGAAAACGCCTCACACTGAATAATGCATAGACTACATAATCATAAGAAGTTCCTCGCCGTATCAAATACCTTGCGCCATATCTAACACCGAGAGGAAAAACTATTCTTGGAGAAATCGCACGGGAAAAATTTAACAATGTATAACTCGCAGCCATCCTCATCTAAATTAAATCTCGCGTCATGTCTGGCGTCGAAAGAAATACCTCCACTTAAAAGTCGAACTTCATTCCCTACCTTGCAAAACCACAATTTTCTCTAAAAAATCTCAAATGCTGAAGAAGTTACTCCGCTTGGACACAAGTAAGAATACCTTCACTAATATGCAGTATTCAACGACAATCTCTATCTGGGATTTGCATTTCCCTATACTCCCACCTGTCATGAATTATCTCCTCCGAACGGTCACAATTACTTTGCTAACAGACGACTCTCAAAACAAAGGAGTGATGTCAGTGAACGAGATACCCGCTTGAGAAACATGATGATGGTTTGACTTGGTGGAACGACATTATTCCCGCTTACCGCTATCATGAAAAAATCCAGAGTGTACAAAACATTGTTATACCAGACTCGGCACACTTCCCCCACCTCAAGCACAAATTAACGGAGCCCCAGGGGATAATTACCTTGTCCCTCATATGAAACTTCCACGACCTACTACCACCATATTAATTAAACGACAACCGGACTGCTTATGCGTCCTTGGCCTTCTATCCGTTGCCAAAAGGAACGTCTGAAACCTTCCAATCCATGCACGTCCGTTGTCTCTTCACCTTAAAATCTTGTCCTTCGCACGAGAAAAATGCAAATTCAAATTGGGACTCATCCATCGACTCCTTTTCTTCAATCTAAGTGCTCTTCATACATCAGTGCCACTCTGGCTATAACCATCTCTCAAAAATACCCTTTTTTTTCAACTCGCCCAACGTCAATATTTTCACCAACAACTTTCAAATCTCGGGAAAATCGATCCACCACGTACTCAGCAACTTTCTCGCAAGACTACCCAATGAAAAATGGCGTACCATCTCATAATCACTCCCACAACCGCTAAAAACAATTTTCTTTTCGCCTGACATCAATCATCGCATCGTAGCATTCTCCGCACGCAGTGACTGTTCTTCAATTCCATCCCATGTACCAAAGCAATTCAACTGTTTTTATGGCTCAGGTAATCTTCGATTACAACCAAAATTCCCTCCTCTCGCAACTCTCAGATGCTACCAGAATTTACTTTCCGTCCATTGGGGAGAATCGCATTTTTTTCTTCCTTCGCTAACACACTTCTGCATACTATCCACTATATGACACTAACATTATGCTTATTTATTACCATAATTATTCTCCACTTCATATCCTTTGGTATGTCTGCGGTCCAAACCAAGTCTCTTATTTTTTCGGGGAGGGGCTAAGCCTAGTTAGCTCCCGTTTTGAGCCTTCCGTGTACTACGCACATCCAAAACTCATACTTATCGCTGGCGTTTGTGTTTCGGAAATTCTCAGTAAAATCTTTCCTCTCAGCAAAGTACACTGATTGACTGTACATGAAGTTAGCACTAATTTCGCCTCTCAGTTCTCCGCAACAATCTCTCTCTTCGAAACCTCCCACATACGGCTCATAATCGCACCCCAGCTGCGTTTCGCTCACACAGTCACAAAAAGCGTCCTGCTCAGAGGGTAGCATGCGTTCGGAAAACATCGCTCGCCGCTTGGAACTCTCTTGAGGCCTTCGGCCTGGGACAGATGTTCGGCATTTGTTCCCGCCTGTCCAAATATGCACAAATATCGCAGGTCTCGTCTTTCGTGTCCGACAGTTGGCATTTTCGGTGGTTTGATCCGTCTGTCCGTTCGTACCGATTCCGAACACGCCGATACACCGATGTCCCACTGTTTATGGGACTCTTTCATCGAAAAGCTCTCATGCGTGTCGCGCTCTGTTTTCAGCTTTGCAACGCTCACGCGAATCTGACTCATCTCTTCTCCGAGTTGGGTCAAATCCGCACTGTGGCTCCTCTCAATTTCCACGACACGAGTTTCCAGCAGGTTCGTCCGTGCTTTTGTTTCTTCGGTTACTTCCGACACTCGTCTTTGCGCGTCCAACACCTGCTCCTTATGGTTATCAACAGCACTGCTTAACGTTTTCTGCGTCATTTGCAGCGATTGCACCGACTTCTCAATTTCGTCTACCCCTTTTTCCATCGTGGCCATCAATTCCTTCCTGAACGCCGACAACTGCTCATTAGTTTTCTTTTGTTCCTCGTTAATAGGACGCAGCAGTTGCTGTAACATTAGCAAGATATCTTGTGGCGTCACCATCCCACTAGCGTGGTTTTCGGGTAGCGATACACACTGACTGTTAGTTTCTGCAGTCGGAAGAAAGCTAGTAATGCCTTCTGCACTGGCTGACTGTTGAATGCTTTGCTTAACACTTCGAACTCCGGCGTTGTCAATTAACTGGCCGCGATTTTCTTCCATTGCGTATTCCTGATCTTTTTTGTCTAACGGACTGTGACTTTGTGCCATCCCGGTAGATTTTCCGGATCTCAGTCTCATCCACTCAAAAGCACCCAAAAATTTAGAAACTTTGTAAAACAAATATTTCACCACACTTCTCCTCCCACAATTCAATACTCATGCCGGTAAATCTGCGTGAACATTCTATTAATTCTCAAACGACAATTACTGATGGAATGAACGCTAAAACGCACAAAACTCAATTATGCAGAGCATAGATGCTCGGGACATTCTAAAAGCACGACAAGCAAGAAAAGTTTATAAAAAACCATACCCGTCACAGAAGAAAGGCAAAAACAAGAATAATTTTCCGACGCTGAGATGCTGTGAAAATCTTACCTCCCTAGTCTCCAAACATTTTCCAACAACAGAATAACCATCAAAACCAACAAACAATTATAAACAAAAGGACAATCGAACATAACCAAAGACAATCACTTTACATCTTCCTCCGCCATTGACCAACAATTTATGCAACGTCGTATTTTTTCATATACATCAACAACACATGAAACATAAACAAACAGCTGTTCAATATCACACACGTGAACAGATAATCACCTTGCTCGGGTTGCCCAGAGGAGTCCTCTGCTGTTACAAAATAACAAATATTACACATAATCAATCTTATCATTATACATTGTATATGCTGGACCTCTGCTATCACTGCCACACCGCAAAAATGCTGAAAAACACATAGAGAGTTCTACTCGCTAAAACGAAACGTTTGCAACATCTCAAACAGTCAGGCCACAGGTTGGCGCGCCATGTTATAATATCTCGTTGGCCGGGGTATTAGTTTTGACTTGAAAAACACCTTGTATGGTGCCAGCTTGCAAAAGTAGCAAAGTTAATTTATTTTAATTTAATAATATTTATAATGGGCTCTTCACATGACAATTCTCAGGGGATCACACAAAAGAAATGGGTTCACATTAAAAGAAAATGAATTTATTCATTAAGACAAAATTGTTGTCATTTCAAGATCACAAATGTATGGCAAACATATGATAGGCACCCAGGCTAATAGCTCTTTAATTCTGGCATGAGTCACTCAGGGCAGTTTCCAGGGTTTTGAGATGTTGCAGTAAGTCTCTATATCAGCAGGCGGTACACATTACCCGGCAGGACACTGGTCGGCGGCGGCGGCGGCGGGCCACGGTTTGACCAGCGCGACCGGCTGACACACACAGCTACCTCCGTTTATCACTTGTCGCAGCAGCCACTGCCCACAACCTTGCTCTCGGGCGTCCAGCAACGTTCTCCACTTCTCCCGACGACATAGAACATAGCAAAAGAAACACCTTGGAGGAGTAGATGCAATCCCCTCCATCCTCTGGCTGTCCCACACACTGCACCACATACGGCAAGCCCTCCAGAAAAAACAAAAATATCTCGAGACGAGAGGGCGGTCTGTGTCCCGCGCCCCTTCGCCAAACCAAACATGTCTCTGGGGACAGGCGTCTGCCTTCTATCATCGACTGGCCCTCAGATACACACAGTGTCGGGCAGCACACCCCCGCGCCAGCGAGCCGACGTGCTCTGTAGGACATTACACCGGAAAGAAAGAAACTTGATGTTATGACAGTTCACTATTCGGCAGTATTGGCTACACAAGATCCTGCACGATTGGACAGTGGTCGGATGATACTGTCACATACTTTCGTCCCACCAAAACCCCCTTTAAATTCAGTTAATTAATATATAATTAAAGAATCCTCCCTTATTGTTTAAATTAACTTTTGGCTTTCATAGATTGTTGCCTAAAATATATACAACAATGTATTGTTAACTTTGCCCTATACCAATTGTTAAAAACGACGCTTGACATTATTATTATTCACGCACAGATTCGCCAAGCACGAGACAGTGATCTGTAATGGAGCATCCATAAATTACTTGTGGTGTTCATATGGTTTTCCGGTCCCCCCCCCCCTCTGGTGAGACTTCGTGAGATCTGGTCAGACCCCCCTCCTCTGGTGAGATCTGGGTTCGTGAGAAATGACCCTAGCAACTTTTTGAGACTTTTTTTGTAGGTCTCACCCTTCCAAAGCCAGTTACACCCCATCTTTTCGGAGAAATACCCCCATAAAATTGACTGTCGCGTCATTTGTAGACTTTTTTTTAGCTCTACACTCTAACACGAATTTTGAAACCTCATAGATTTCGCCGTACTCCCCCCCCCCCCCCCCATGGGCACAGGCAGGATTACTTTAAGGGAGGTGCATCTGCTTTTTTTTAAT